>VZUI01076094.1:0-10850 GCA_013401135.1 Cettia cetti
CCCACCCTGCCAGGGAACAATTCCTGCCCAATCTCCCATCCAGCCCTGCCCTCTGGCAGTGGAAGCCATTCCCTGTGTCCTGTCCCTCCATCCCTTGTCCCCAGTCCCTCTGCAGCTCTCCTGGAGCCCCTTCAGGCCCTGCCAGGGGCTCTGAGCTCTTCCTGGAGCCTTCTCCTCTCCAGGTGAGCCCCCCCAGCTCTCCCAGCCAGGCTCCAGAGCAGAGGGGCTCCAGCCCTTGGAGCATCTCCGTGGGCTCCTCTGGGCTCTTTCCAGCAGCTCCGAGTTCATCACTGATGGGAAATGATCTGCTCCTGCTGTAGATCAGAACATTCCTGGTGACAAGTGTTTCCTGCAGGAGGTTCTTCCCTGTGGACATCTGGACAAGCCCCAGGGGCACCACAGTGGTGGAGACATCTCCTCCCACCCACCAGGCCCCAGCAGCACCTCACCCTCTGGCACAGCCACGACAGCAGAGCCACACTCCAGGAGTGGCCCCTTCTGTCAGAATTTGGTCTGGGGGGAGCAGCTGAGGCAGGAGCAGAGAGGTGACCCCTGTTTGATCTCGGAGGCACCCTCAGTGCACAGCACAGCCCTGCAGCCCCTTGGCACAGGGCTCCTGCTCCTCACAGCCACCTCCAGCCACGGGGCCTGGCCCTGTGGCCAGCGTAAGCTGGCTGGCAGGAAAAGGTCCAAGAGACTTATTTATCCAGGGCTCGTTAAGTCCTACTTCGAAGATCCAGGCTGTGGACAGAAGGATTAAAAATCCTGGCTTTAATTAACAAATCTCCCCCGAGAGCCGCCGGTCAGGCATTTTGCCGCTGTGGGCAGGAGGGCGGGCTGGGGACAGGCAGCGCCGCTGCGGCCCGGCTGCTGAGGGGCTGCTCCGAGCCCGGGGAGGGACCCGCGGCTGCAGGAAACCCGTCCCTCCGGGAAACAGGGCACAGCTGCTTCCCCAAAACACGGCAACCCTTCTGAAACAGGCGGAAGGAAGCGGATCCTGGGTCGGGGTTACTCGGGACACAGCACCATTTCCATCCCTGTTCCCCTTCCTTTTGTAACCCAAGCTCTGCTCTCAGGCCCCTCACAGTTTTCATCTGTCTCTAGGGAAAGACTTTGTCTCTCAAGTCACCTTTATATTAAATAAGGTTTAAACTAAATTAGTACAATTTTTCAGTTCATTTCTATATGCACCAATTTTTTGCTTTTCCCAAACTCCAAATCCCAACCCTGTCTGAGTGCCAGAATTTATTCCTTGGGCTTAATGCATTAACCAGGCACTTGTGAGGAGCTGTTTTACTACTGGAACAGGGAACTCACAGCAGAACACCTCGGGAATGGGAACTAATATTTTCTCCATTGCATTATAAAAGAAATTCGCTCAAATTGGAAATTTTGCCTCCCAAAAATGTCTGTAAGCAGCACGAGCCTCACCAAGGTGTGGGTCAGGTCAGGCACCTGGGCACAAAAGTGGGGAAGAGATGCTGCAGCCATGGGCTGAAGGTAAAACCTGCTCATGGCCAGGGATCCCCAGCTGGAAATTCCTCAAAATAGAGCCAGGGGATCCCTGTGCTGGGCTCTGCAGAGACACCCCAGAGAACAGGGGCACCCCAGGGAACAGGGGCACACCAGAGATGGGCTTGAGAAATCTTGGCATGAGGGGTCCTGCAGAGGCAAACCCCATCGGTTCCCCTGGGTGGGGAAGAGGCTGGAGGTCCAGCCAAGCCAAGGGGATGACTCAGGAACTCATCCTACATCTTTCATCACACTGTAACACAAAGGAATTAGGAATGATGAAGCATATCAGACAAATAATATAAAAATCTGCACCTTGCAGAGGCGCAGCTGCAGCATCCCCCAGCAGCCCGGTGTGGGACAGGCACCTGTGCCGAGGTATCAAAACAATAATGACTCATTTCCCTTTTGTGTCTGCAAATCAATTGTGATAATGCCTTAATATAGCTGAAGTATCTCCAAATCCTCCTTTATCCCCACCGATGTCATGAGAAAATCCGATCTTGTTATTAAAATCGGTGATTACTCACAGTATTGCTCCAGACTCACTCAAACTTGGACGGGGGGAGAAAAAAATCACTGAGTTTTAACTCAGGAAAATCAGATAGGTGCTGCCAAGCTCTGCCCACTACTCACACCCATCACCTCACCGAGAAGGTGCTCTGGGTGCCAGTCCTGCCCCCCAAAATCCACTGGAGAGTCCCCACTGGGGCAGGGGGGAGGAGGAGGGAGGGCTCACCCCTTCCAGGGCTCACCCCTTCCAGGGCTCAGACCACACCAGGGGACAGCAGGTAACTGATGGCAGCAAATATGAATCACCCAGGACTGTGGTGGCAGCATTCCTGGGATGATATTTTTTAATATATAAAAAATATATATATTTACTTCAATCAAATTTCTATTTGGGACCCAGTGTAGGTAAATAATGGCTCTTTAATTATCACAGCATCAAAGTCCCAGTATAATGCTTATTAAGTCATACTTAGGGCCAGATAATCTAGCCTATTTTGGATCCCTCTATTTAATCTTTCCTTTCTGGCAAAGGTCCTGGAGCTGATGCCCATGCCTCTGGTTTTTTTCTCTTATGCAGTACAAAGTTTGCCAGGAAGGCTCCAGACAGACTTACAGGTAAGACTGATCAAGTCTGTGTTTTCTTTAGGCTCTTAAAGATCCTATAAATTTCTCCAAGACCCTCAAGCTTCTCTGGTGCCTCTAATCCCTCTCCCACTAATACCAGAGTCACAGTTCTCAGGCTATGATCTCACCTGCCCCTGGATCCGTGTCCCACAGGTCAGGGGGTGTCCTGGCTAATCTGGTTGTTTAGTCCAACTGGGATCATCCCAGCATCCTGACCCCAGTGCCTGCCAGGCTGGGCACGGAGAGGGGCTGCCTGCTCTGTGCCTAAGCTGGCAATGTTCAATTACATTTCCCTTAATCCCTCTGTTGATCTTGCAGCCCCCGCCAGCTTTTTCTGTCTGGAGGAAGGGACAGATTGGAGGTGAATCACTCGCTGCCCTGTCCTAAGCAGATGAAGGTCAAGATAATGGGATCTCAGTGTTTCTGAGAAATGCTCCTTAATCAGCACTTCCCTTTGATGGCTATTCTTTAATTCGAGGTTCAGGTTTGAGGAGCTGCCAGGTAACCCCTTTGAACTTCTGCTGAGGTTCACATGTGGGTTTCCAGCTAAAGCCACAGAACAACAGACCCACGGCCAAACGCTGACCTGGCACTGAGCAGGGATGCTGCTCCAAGGAGCTGCTGCAGTTACACCTGCATCAGCCTGGGAAACTGCTGGGGTAACACCTGCATCCAGCCTGGGAGACTGCTGGGATAACACCTGCATCCAGCCTGGGAGACTGCTGGGATAACACCTGCATCCAGCCTGGGAGACTGCTGGGATAACACCTGCATCCAACCTGAGAAACTTTCCTTCTTTTCCCAAATAAACCTATTCTGAGCAGCTACACCTCTGGCAGACACAGGGATTCTGTAAGCACCACTCATCAGAAAGGGATGATTAAGCTGCCAGAGGGCAGGGATGAAGTATTGGGAGGGAATTGTTCCCTGTGGGGGTGGGCAGGCCCTGGCACAGGGTGCTCAGAGAAGCTGTGGCTGCCCCTGGATCCCTGGCAGTGCCCAAGGCCAGGTTGGACAGGGCTTGGGCTACCTGGGATAGTGGAAGGTGTCCCTGGCCATGGCAGGGGATGCAGTGAGATGAGCTTTGAGGTCCCTTCCAAGCCAAACCATTCCATGATTTCTGGAGGATGATTACTCATCCTGAGTGCTTCAAGCCTCATAGAAGAGGGTGAATCCAGCTGTTGATGGCATTAGGAAATCCACATTATTGTAGCTTCCTCCAGCACATCACAATCTGCTGTAGAGGTTCTGCTAGACCCTGCAAAGACCCTCTGGACACAGTCTGGGGGAAAGGAGAGGAACTGGAACCCAGTGAAGTGGCTGACAAAGGGCTGCCACTTCTGTCACTTCTTCCAGAGATCCGTGATGCCCCATCAGGCTTTTCTGGGCCTCCTCCTTTAATGAGCTAATCTAACCCAGCAGCTGAAATCCCATCAACTCAACCAAATCCACCTCTGGAGATTAAAATATCATATTCACCAAGTAAAGACATTTCTCTGAGCTCCCATGAACCTCATGACTGGGGGAAGAGTCAGCAAAGCTGTCCCTCCACGACAGAAAGTCCTGTTACCCCAGAGCTGGAAACAGACAATAATTAATCCATAATTAATCTCTGGTCTCAGGAAACCCATCTGGGTTTCCTGAGACCAGAGATTCTTTCTCTGGTGGCTCCTCAGGAGCTGTCCCACACCGTCATTCAGGGGTCTCACCCAGAGTTAACCAGCTGCTCTGTGGGAGGGTGGGCTGCACTCACAATTAAGGATTAGGGGACAGACTGTGAAATCCTGATGCAGGACCACAGATTTTTATAAAGTCCATGGCAGGGCACAACTGGATACACAGAGATCGGAAGAAATGCTGTGCTGGATCCTTCTGGGCTGAGTGTCATGAACCTGGGACTTTCTCATGTTCTGATGGATGTGATCTTCTCTTTTCCCCTCTCTTCCATGCTTTGAAGTTCAGAGCGCTGTGGGAGGACACCTGACTCACTCAGTGCTCTTTCCCTTCCCTGTGGGCCAAGCTTTCCAAACCCAGCTCATGCACCCTAGGCCCCAGGAGCGCTGCAGGAAGCACCTTCCACCACCCACTGGCATGGCTTTCCAGGGGAGGAGTCTGCAGAGGGGCAGGGAAGTGCTGGGGATCCTATTCTATTTTATTTATTTAGCATTTTAATTGATTTAATCCAGAAAATTCTGAAAGACCCCTGCCCCTCATCCTGCTCAGGGTAGGGGTTGTGGCCCCTGCACAGCTCCCAGCACTGGCTGCTCACCATTACCATGGAATTAGTTGGGATTTTGACATTCTTTTAATGTCGCAGCTGCAAAAGATGCAAAAGGTGCTCGACACGGGCAGGTACAAGACACAAGAACCAGTGAGACACCAGACTTCACACAGGGAGGCACATCCTGACACAGCCTCTGGGGACTGGGGGGATGTTGGAGGTATCCCAGCCCACCCTGCTGGCCGTGGTACTCACCCAGCCCATTTGCACACTCGTAGAAGTCAAAGCAGTGCACGGTTCGATCCATCCCGTACGGTCCCATAAGTGTCCTGGGGGAAACAAGAGGGACAGCTCTCTGTCACGGGCCAAAAAGAACAGAGGCACAGGTGCCCAGCCAGCCCACAGAGAGGCACATTGTCCCTTCCACCCTGGACACTGCCCACCAGGCACTGCAGACACCCAGGCTGAGGGACAGCCCCACCACTGCACCCACACGGGCAAAACCCAGCCCCCAGCCAGCCCCCCCCAGGTTCACACAGATAAATGAGAGAATATGTGCAGGGCTGAACATCATCCTCCCCACCCAGCAAATCTGATGGAGCTGTCTGTGATTCATTACCCCAGATTATCGGGGCTGGACAGCTGTGCAGCTCCCGGGAAATGAGATCAGAGCTCGGAGCCGTGTTCTGGGAATAAAGCGGTTTCACAAACACAGGCAGCCTGTAATGAAGACAGCCGGGCACAAACCACTCTCAAGGTTTTTAATGCAGGCAGAGGGTCTGGAAAAGGGGATGCAAGAGCTGCTCCAAGTCCTGCCTGGTCTGGTGGGAGCTCCTCATGACAAGCCAGAGTGGATGGAAGAGCATCACACACCTGAGATTCCTCTGAGCCAAATAACTCCCCAAAACATCTGTCTTCCCCTAAACACCCTTATGCAAGGTCCCAAATAATTGATCCCAAAAACAGCCTGCCCCAACCACAGATGCCAGACTCCAAACCTGGGACCACCAGCACTTTTCCTTGGGCTCCTCAGGATGGATGAAACTTGATCTGAGAAACCCCAAACCAGATGTGCCAGGTGGGAAACCAGGAGTGAGGAGGCACCAAAACACTCCCCAGCACTTCAGTCACAAGAGAAAAGGTTTCCCAATCGATATCAGATCCCAGATCTGAACATTGATGAGAAGGAGCAACACCGTGGGAAACAAGAGGCTGCTCCAAATCCAGCAGGAGGCAGGATAAGAATAACCTTCAGGGACTTACCAGGAATCCAAAATAAAACTCAAAATATCGAGCTATCCAACAAAGCCAGTCACTTCCACCTCTAAAACTCAGACTGAAAGTGTTTTCTCCCCGTTAAGAAATGCTCCTCCTTGCTATCCTTGCACTGTACTGAAGACTGAACAAACAACTGGCCACATCTGGCTATTGAAAAACGGAGCTCGAAGGCATCCCAGGAAGGCAGAGCAGCTCTGGGCCAGGCTGGTTCAATCGCCCACCCAGGATTTTCAGGCTATTGTGAGCAAATAAATCACTGAGGAAATTCCCCGGGCGAGCCCCGGGCGCTCGGGGCGGGCTGGAAGGCACCATACAGTTTCAGCAGTTTCAGTGGAGCAGATGCCTCCTTGATATCATCAGCTCTTATCATCACCCCCTGCGATCAACTCTGATCATCATCCCCACTCCGAGGCACAGCCGCCAGCAGCCCCGAGCTCTGCTAATGCCACCAGCGCAGAAAACCCAAGGAGGGACGGCGCCTCTGCAATCCCTGCCTCCCAACCCTGCTCCTGGAGAAGCCACGGGTAAAACCTTGGCTGGAAGCGGAAGCCACGGGACCCCCGCGGCCCCCTCCCCATCTCCCCCCCGCTGGGGAGGTTACCTGCTGATGATGATGGCTCCCTTGTAAAGGACAGAGACCACGGGCATCCTGCCGGCCGTGCAGCCCGGCCCTGCCAGGCTCCAGCCGCTCCGATTTGGCAGGAATCCGTTAAAGTGATGGGGGGGGGAGAAAAAAATGGGAAAAAAAAAAAAAAAAGAAAAAAAGGGGGAGGTCGGAGGGCATCACGTGGTTTCCCCGTATGCATGTTAATTCCACCCAACATTAACACAGATCAGCTCAAAAGATCTCCAACTTTAGATTAAAGCTGACGCAAGCCGGAGCCAGCGCGGCCCATCCGAGCGCCTTCCCAAAGTGCCCCGAGCAGGGCCGGCCCCTCATCCTCAGCACTCCGGGAATTCCCTGGGATGCGCTGGTGGGAATGGCCCCTCCAGGGATGAAGGGCAGCGTTCGGTGTGGGATGTGTGCAGTCACCATCCCTAAAGGACTGAAATCCATAGCAAAGCTTTGGAAACAGGAACAGACTGTGGTACTTAGGGGGTGAGGGTTGATGTTGATTTTTTTTTCCTTTTAGCATCTCTTGCAGCCCTCAGTTGTTTCGTTTTTAACGCAGAACAAGTTCAGCTGTCCCCCTGTCTGCTGGAAGCTCAGAAGGCCGATTTGCCTTTGAACAGCCTCTTCCATCCCTATCTTGGTGCCATCACACAGCTGGAGAAGCAGCAGGACCCCTGCCTTGTGGGATGGGGGGGATGGAAAAAGATGGAAAAAGATTATCCAAGGTTTGCCAGTGAATGGGAATGGGCCAGAACAGCCCACCTTGGGACTTGGCAGGAGCAGGGCTGCCATCCTGGGGGAAAAGATCTGCTGACCTTTCCTGAGAAGGGAAACGTTCACCCCTGGAGCTGCAGGAGGACACGAATCCTGCATCCCAACCAGCCCTGGAGGACATCTGAGGTCACAGGGAAGCTCTTGGCCCTGGCTCCATCACTGGTGTCCTCCTGGTGTTGTTCCCACAGTGTCCCTGCAGGCTCCTGGCCAGGCCCCATTAGTGGCCCTTGCCCTCGTTAGCAGGCACTACTGAGTGCAGCCACTGTGGCCCTGGCTGCCTGGCACTGCCACTCCTTGCCAAACCATTCCTGGAGTCCAAGCTGCTGCATATTGCTGTTCCCACCTGTGAACAACTGATTTTATCAACTGGAACTTCCCCCATGGCCTTGTGTGAAGCCCCTCTGGGCAAGTGCAGGGTGCTCCAAAACAACGACAAACTTGAAAAAATCTCTTGCATTTTGTCTCTTTTTTTTAATTTGCTTTCATTTGGGGACATTCAGATGACATATAAAATCTGAGTAGATTTGACCTTCAGGTGGCCAAAATTTTTCTAAAACCTAAATTATCTGGCTAAAAAAATAAAATTTGAGTAAGTAATGCCAACCAGACAAATGTTGATGTATGTGATGATAGACACGTTGTGCACACCCCAGCACAGTGAGATGTGCCCACACCTGGTTCATGTCCTTGTAAAGGCTTTGGGCAAACCAGACAAAGCGCAAGGGGTGGTACCTGGGCCCATCTCCAAATCTGTTGGATGCTGCAGCCTTCAAGACCCTCACAAACCTGCCCACCCCCTCAGCAACCCAACAGCAGGGAGATGCTCTTTCTCCTGCCATCCCACAGAAAATGACCAGAGCGTGGAGAGGCAGAAATTAAGGCAGGAGGTTCCAACACCTGATGACCACCAGTTCTGGCTCTCAGTGACTTGTTCAAGGCTGGCCAGGCAGTTTTGTGGCAGAACATGCTCAGAAATTCCATGCTGGGGTGTGGAACCCTCCCTCTGTGCCAGTTCCACACCAGGGCACAGCTCCCCAAGGGGCAGGAGGGTCCTGGCACCATGCCCAGCTTGGGGTGACCTTTTTGGGCACCCCTCACCCAGCAGCCTCCTGCCACTCACACTCAGGATCACACTCCAAATCCTCTGATGCATCAATAACATCCTGGTCACAGGAAGAGACGTCTCCATCCCACTACCAAAATACCACGTACAACCTTCCAAGATCCTTTGGGACTCTGCTAATGCATTGTCACACAATTATTGCCTTGATCCAGGGCCAGAGTCTTGGATGGAATAAATCAGGGATGCTGAAGGGAAGGGATTGCACAAGCACCAGAGGCAATGCAACAGGATAAAGCTGAAGCACTGGCACACGGTGCCCAGAGAAGCTGTGGCTGCCCCATCCCTGGGAATCTCCAAGGCCAGGCTGGAAGGGGCCCATCCCCATGACAGGGACTGGAATAAGATGATCTTTAAGGTCCCTTCCAAATGAAGCCATTCTGTGACTCAAGGATAAGATCACTTCTTTGGGCAGTTTCAGAGGGGCTGCAGGAAAGCTCACTAGAGTCAGGCCAACCCAAAACTTGCAGGAAAATGGGAAAATTTTCCTGCCTGGCACTTCAGTAATTCACCCACGCTGATCTCTCAGGGTTAAACAGATGGGGCTCGACACCTCCCACATGACGTCCTTCACCTGCCCAAGGCTGGGATTCCTGCTCCTTCCCGCTGGGTGGGATGTTGCAATAAACCACACACTTGTCCACAAGCTGGTAAAAGAAATGGAAACCAAATCCAAGAGGCCCTCAGGGAAGAGGAGCAGCACTCAGCTTTCAACTTTCTCTCCAAACATTCAGACCCCCTCAATTCCATCCTCCAAAACACACACCAACCCTGGCAAAAGCATCAGACACTGCTGCTGCTCCTGTTCATTAACACATCTCTTACCAGAGGAAGTTTCAACAGAAGCAATTCAGAGGATTTTCAGTGGTTTAAAACTTGGAATCACATTCAGGAAGGATTTAAAAGCCCCCTATGATCTGCCCGAGGGTACCAGGCCTAATTTGTGTAAGCAGTGTTGAAGGCAAACATCCCACTGGCAAAGGGCCTGTGCTGTGTGCTTGAGATCCTTAGGGAGCTGGGACCCAGCTGAGCAGCTCTGAGTTAATCCAGGATTCTTATCCCAGGGAACTGCTGCTGAGGCTTTAGATTTTTAAATAAATGAGAGAATAGGAGGAGTATGAATTAAGAACAAAGTAACCCCATCGGACTGGACAGCAGATAAACCCATGCTTCACTTGTTTGTCCACTTTCTCATTGACTGCTGGAAAAATGAGTTTAATTGGAAAATGATTTTTTTTTCCCCAGTGGAAAAATTATTTTTGCTTAAAAAATATTTTTAATAGAAGTTGGGTGAAACTGTGTAAGCTTTACTTAACACTACCATTTATAATGCAGGGATGGGTGAAACTGTAAATAGGATCCAAATAAGTCTTGGAGCAGGAGCATAGAGTTAAAAATGCTGGGTCAGCACAAGTCAGGTGCATTTCCAGTATATTTTCCTGAGAGAGCATGAAGAGGAAAGTGTGGGAGAGTGAAACTGGGAGTGCTGGGGAGAGGCACGGAGGCCACTGCCAAGAGGAAGCAGTGGAGAAGGTGGTGGTGGTGATGGGTTTGGGTTTCAGAAAGAAAAGAGGGGAAGAGAATGGCTGAAAAAAGTACAACCAATAGTAAAGTTATGATAAAAAATAACTCAGGTCTGCCCTTGTCCTTCCCACCCAGACAAAGCAAACAGAGCTGGGAACAGCTGGACCATGAGGGCAGTGATGGGTTTAATGTCACTGGGAGTGTGGGCGTCACATGGTCAACATGTCCAGCAGCAAATGCAGAAATCCCATGAGAAGACTCAAGGCTCATCTCCCATGAAACACACTTCCATTTGGAACTGAGGCCTCAGTGAGTTCTCCCCCAGCCAAACAGCCCTTCACAGCCTGGCTGCTCAGGTGGGTGTCCTGGGAAGCCCAGAATGTTATTGTATTCCATATCCAGCTGTGCCCAAAAATCGTGGTCTTGAACCAAGACATGGGGTCACGTCCGGCCACACAAGAAATGGAACCATCATCTCCTTAGTTATTCCAACCCCAACATCGAGGCTGAAGCCAGGAACCAGGAGTGGGAGCTGCTGAGCTGAGGCATGGCCAGACCCCACAGCAGCACCCCTGGGTGATCCCAGTGAGCCTGCCAGGATCACATCATCCCAAAAGGGAAAGGGAAGGGGAAGGGGAAGGGGAAGGGGAAGGGGAAGGGGAAGGGGAAGG
>VZUI01076103.1:0-53238 GCA_013401135.1 Cettia cetti
TCAAGGGATATCTATCTATCTATCTATCTATCTATCTATCTATCTATCTATCTATCTATCTATCTATCTATCTATCTATCTCCCTTTTCTGATCAAAAGTATTAAAATCATGTGCTGTCTGTTTGTGGCACACTGAAAATTAGCATGGAATATATTCATTGAGCATTGGAAAAGTAACAAACCCCCCTTTATTTTGAAGAATGAGATTTAAAATTTTTATAATATTCCAGTTCAATTCAATGCTCACAATTTTCATCCATGATTAGGCTTCTGTTTCACACCAAATGGAGTCTTTGTTATCAAGATAAATACTGTAGGTGTAGAGGCCCCATTCCTGCAAGCAGTGATTAGAACATATACCTTGATGCAATGGTTAAGGTCTCACTTTAAGCGTTAAAGGCAAAATATTTTTGATCAGTAAGTTGTTTGTATTTGCAAGGAATTATTTAACACACTTATATAGCTATTCTAATAATGATTACCAAAATGTGATTTTCTACAGTAGTGCACTAAGTATAAGATATTTGTATATGAACAGTTTGCAAAGCCTGAAGGATCATCTTCTCTGAGCTACATCAATAATGTGAACAAAGGAATTGAGAGCAGACAAAGTTTGAAAACAAAGACTAAATTATGAGGAGCTGTTAATTCCCGCAAGGATAGAGAGACCTGGTAAGATGCAGCCCTGCAGAAAGAGATCTGGGGGTGTTGGTGGATGGTAGGCTCAGTTCAAGTTAATAGTGCTCCCTGGCAGCCAACAGCCTGGCAGCTAGCCATACTCTGGGGTACATTGTGCACAGTGTACATAACTGATCTAAAGAAGTAATCATCCCACTGTTCAACACTGGTGTGGCCTCACCTTGGAAATTGTGGGCAGTTTTGGTGCCAAAATGTCAAAAGGATATGAAAATATTAGAATGCGTCCAAAAGAAGAGCAAGAAAGATGGTGAAAGGACCAGAGGGAAGTTCTTGTGTGGAGCAGGGTTTTTTCACTATAGGAGAGTCTGAGAGCCGTCCTTATTGCTGTCTATAGCCTCCTCAGGACAGGGAGTGAAGAGGCAGCTGTTGATGAGTGTACTCTGGCATCCAAAGAATATGAGGGAGTGGCTTAAACCTGCATCAGAGGAGGTTCAGATTGGATACAAGGAAAAAGTTCTTCATTGACAGGATGGTTGACCACCAACCAAGCTCCCCATGGAAGTGATCATGGACCCAAACCTACTGGTTGGCACTCAAGAAGCACTTGGACATTTATATGGTTCAACTTTTAGGCTGTCCTGTAGAGAGTCAGGAGTAGGACTCAATAATCCTTGTGGGTCCCTTCCAATTCAGGATATTCGACAGTTAGTATTAATCTGAAACTATTTATGTTTAGATTTTGTTCCATCTCAATTTGTAATACCCTCATCTGATATGTTGAAGAAGCCTCTGGTATAAGTGTTCAGTTCTCCATGCAGGCACTTAAAATTTATCCACTAAGCCTGTCTTTTATCCAGCAATCAAGTCTTTGAAGTTTTCCTTCTATTCACTTCATGATTTAAATATAGGGGTCACATAAGGAATTGGAAAGTCAAGAATGATCTGTTAGCTTTTCTCACAACAAATGATCATGACATGAATCTCGTTGGTGTATTTTATTCTAAGTGTTCTAAAGAAAGAGTTTTCTTGTTACTTTTCCCTCTCCTTAGATACAAAACAGAAGTCAGTAGTGAAGAATTTTGACAAAAAGACAACAGAAGTAGGAGAGGAAAGGGAGTAAAGTTATCCTCATCTTAGCAGCTTGTTTTGTTTTGTTTTGTTTTGCTTTGCTTTGTTTTTTGTCCTCTCTCTCAATATTCTAACAGGGGAAACACACAGAGGGAAAGTCAATATATTGGTGTCAATATCTCTGTTCATAGTAAACAGAAATTGTAAATGAGGTATGGCTTGTATCCTGACCTCTCCCCACAAACAGGATATTTTGTAACTTACTTGTCAACTGTCTGTGCAAATGTGGAGCACACCTTCGGGAACTCAAAATCAGCTCTGCTCTGCAAGCTCTGTACTGACCTTCCTGGAGATCTCCAGTACTTCTGCAGACACAAAGCAGGTAAAGCTCATCTTGAATAAGCCTGGTTCCTCCTCAGCAGACAATATATTTTCAGCACACTAGCTCCAAGATTTACCAAGAAGTAAAGGTAGAAAATTCCTTACAGGAGAAGTAACCATATATAGATAATCCAAGAGAGATAGTAGGTCATGATGTTAAAATGTCATATACTTAGTATCAATACAGTGTCATTATTAAAAACAGTCCTAAAGTACATTAATGGATTCTAGCTTAATTTTGTCATCATGTATTCAGATTTTTGATGTCATATTGAACTATTCTATTAAAAGATTATGGATATGAATCTGCATTAATCAAGGGCATGAAATTCAAAGTCCTCCTTAACTCAGCATTTCTGAGTGACTTTGCCTATGAACTAAATAATCTAGAAATGTAAGAATGCGAGATCATGGGAAAGATTGTGCAAAATCTCTAATTTATCTCAACTAGTTTTACCAAATTCCATGAATGGCAGTGGGAAGTTCAGTGTTAAATAATTTCTTCCCTTTATTTGTACATATAAAGTACCCATAACAAATAGTTGTCCCGGTGCACACTGATGTAATAGGAACACTTTAAAAGTCTAACTTATTTAAAGATAGAGGGCAGCAGTGTATTACTGCTGCTTTCTTTCCCAGACATTTCAAGGTCAAGGAGTGAGACTGGTAGATAAAGGAGTCTCCATGAATCTGTTTTCATTTACTCTATTTTCCTGACAGCAAGAGTATAGGCTATCCATTGTTTTCCTGATAAGAACTGTCCTCAAAAGCTGAGAGTAGATATGTTGTGATATTGATAACCTGATTTCTTCAGTATCAATGTCACATGACAGTTTGTCTTCCTTATTCTGCTATATTTTAAGTTGCCTCACATCCATATAGTCTGCCATTCTCTGCTCTATATATTTTTTATTCTTTCTATTGTATATGTCTGCAATCAAAATTGCAAGATAATTAAGTTTACTGGGAGTTGTGATGCCCTCCTGCCTGTGAGAACTATGTAGTTGAATTCTTAGGTTACATTAAAATTTACACAAAACCAGACATGGAGTTAAATTAAGCATTTGTAAACTCTTCAATAGTATTACCCACTTATTTGATTTTCACCTGTGTCAATCAATTAAAAGGGAAAACCTGAGTCCTGTACAGAGAACAACATGGCCTGTAGACTTTCCCAATAAGAAGGTGGACAGCCTGTTCTGCAGGAGTGCCTCCATGGGCTATTTGGATGCCAGCTGTGTCATGAATTTTGCCCTTATGCCTGAAGAACATTTATTGTTCATATCTGTGTACAAGCTTCATGTCACCCTCAATAAATATGAGGACTTGTATAACACTGACAATGGTACTCAATACATTTCCACTTACTTTTGTTTTGCCCTACACATCTGCTTAGGAATAATCCATGACAAGCAAACGTGGGACTTTGATAACTGAAACAGATGTTGGTGTTATCATGCATTGTTAAAAAAAAAAAAAACAAACAAAAAACTGCTTAGCATTTAAATATTAGTTTAATTATTTAGAATTAAAGAAATTTGACTGTAGATATTGAGTGTTGAAAAGAGAAACAGTTCTGACTAACTAGCTATTATTGTTAGGTCTCTGTGCTTAGTGAGAAATCCTTCATATAGTGAGCAGAAACACTTGCGTAAAACATTTTGATAAAGGTCTTAGAGATTTCATATCCACATATGGTATTGATACAGAAAAGTTCTCAAAACTTATATTTATGATAAAAGTCACTGCAGCATCCCTTACCAGGGGTAATTATTTGATTAAAAAAAAAAAAAAAAAATCAGTGATCATAAAATTTTGAATTTGTTTTGGTTAACTTTTCTTTACAGGTCAGTTGCCATCCATTCATGGATGTTACAATATGAGGAATAGTTTCAGCAGAACTCTTTGAAAGTTCTGTGAAAGACAGTGTGAAACAGTATTAGAAGAAAAAAATATTAAGAATCATTAAAAATGTCATTTTTCTAACTCTCTACCCCCAACTTCATATCAAAACTTGGAACCTGAACACAGAGGATCTTTTGTGGCAAAAGATAGCATGACAGCGGCTTGGTGTTCAGACATGTCAAAAGACTGTCTTTTTGATGGCTAAACACAATCATACTGCTTCTGATACACTTTGCAGTACAAAAAAGAAATCAGTACTAATGATTATGTCAAGTTACAAATAGGTGCTAGTCAAGGTTTTATATAGAATTTTCTATACATGCTGACTCTTTATTTTCTTGCTTGATATAGCATTTTAAATTTTCCTTTATAAATCATGTGCTGACACTGGAGACATGCTGTCATGTAAGAAAACATATTGTACTATATCACTTTTAGTTACACATTTTTCAGAAACATGAGATCCCTTCTTTCAGATGGTATAAATCATTCTAGTTCTACCAGCTGAAAAGCTGACCCAGGGTGTGAATATTTAATTATTTTATGTTAGAAATGCTTTCCTGTCAAGCAAATAAAAAGATGTTAGATAAGATTTTTAACACTGTAAATAAAATTGATTATATTATTTGAGAACATTTTTCTAAAATCCTTCGGACACCTGGAAGATAACATCTACTTCGTAACACTGACTTTTTGGAAATTAGATATTTATTCTTCATTGTAACATTTCAAAAAATGCCTACCATTTAGGCATAGATTAGGTGGCCAAAACCTCACTATAGAGAATAAAATTCTCATCTGCAAGATTTGGAAGTATATTATCCTTGAGTTCCTGGAAAGAAAGATACTGCAAATTGTTCTACCTAAAATAATACATATATATTAAAAAATAATTTTAAACATATAGGATATGGGCTTCAAATTTCTCTTAATAAAAGAAAGAAAGGAGAAAAAAGGTACTATTACAATGACCCATTCTGATATATAGATATTGAGAGAGAGAACGAGAGAGAGAGAGCAAAAGCTGTATATTCCCTTGGAGATAGGGTAAAGAGGCAGAGGAGCTGGGTTTGAAGGCGTGAAATTGGTCATAGGAAAATGAGGAAAGTGCAAGAAAGGACTTTTTTAGTACTGTCGTTGTCTCTCACTATCCAAAAATTTTAAATTTTGAGGGGAAAATGAATTTTCCTTGCTTCAACTATGCTTTGTTCCTGGTGACAACTGACCAGTGACTTCCCTGTCCTTATCTTGACCCACAGACTTTTTAATCTTATTTTCTTCTCCTGTCATGTTGGGAAGAGAGAGTGAGAAAGTGACTGGGGGGTATCTGGCAGGCAGACTCTATAAGACACAACAAGACTTAGTTATGCAGGGTAAAGTTATAAATATATTTTAAAGTACATTATATAAAGAGTAAAGAAATGAATGATCTACTATGTACAAAATGATTCACCATAAATATTTGAATTGAAAGAAAATGTTAATTGATCTTCTAAGATGAATAATACATATATTTAAAATAAACTTGATTATAATAACCAAATTGAAAATGAGAATATAACGTATTTCACATAAGAATTTCTGATTACAAGATAAATAGAGGTAAAAATTTGGAGGTGTTAAAATACTTTCTAATAAACTTGAAGTAAAACTGGTTTTTATTTGGTTGCAAAGATTATTTTCTTTTTCCTTTTTTGTTTCTCTTTCCCTCATCTTCAATACATTATTGATACTTTCATGGCAGTCATTTGAGAAAGAGAATTGATGTAATTTTAATGCAATTCTACTTCAGCACTCCTTTCCTTTTAATAGTAATTTAGATTTAAGTGATACTTTAAAAAATAAATGAAATCCTTTAAGGATCTATTTCTCTTCAATATACTTGAAGTTCTCATTAATGTTGTCAGTGGGAGGAACAATGAAACGTGCTAGATTTGAGTATCCAGAAGCTAGCATCTTCAAGTTTTTATATATGAAACTGTTGAACAAATTGTCCAAGGACTAATCTTGTATGTCTGTTCTGCTGGCTTAGCCATTTTAATTGCTGCAGTTCATCTATATTTTCATTTTTAAACCCACCTTGACCAGAGATCATTACTTCATATTTTTGTTTCATATGCACCATGTCTTTTGGTTCAAAGTTCATTTTTCCCATATGCAAATTCATTAATTTCACCAGGACACACAGGAATGGAAGTTACCATCAGTTGTGCATTATCCTAGACATGGGTTAGGGCAATCCCCAATATTAGTATAGACAGAAGGATGAATTGATTGAGAGGAGCCCTAAATAAAATGAATTGGGAATACTAGTTGATTTTAAAAATTGCATAATCTGCTTGCAGTCCAAAATCTGATTGCATCCCTGGTTGCATAAAAAAGCATCATGGACAATAGGTCAAGGGAGATGATTCTGCCCTCCTACTTTCCTCTGGTGACACCCCACCTGCAGTACTGCATCCAGCTCTGGGGTTCACAGCATAAGAAAGAAATGGACCTGATAGAGCAGCAGAACAGAGAATCACAGAGCCACTGGATGGGTGACGCTGAAAGTGACCACAGTGAGTCATCTGGTCCAACCTCTCTGCTCAAGAAGGGTCCTGCCAAAGCATGTGGCAGAGGATTGCAACCAGACGGTTTCGGAATATCTCCAGCAAAAATGACTGCAACCTCTCTGGGCAATCTGTTCCAGTGTGCAGTCACCCACAAAGTAAAAAAGGTGGAACTTCCTGTGCATCCGTTTCTCTCCATTGCTTCTTGTCCCATAGCTTGTTATTGAGAAGATCAATTATGAGATCCCCTCTCAGTCTTCTCAGGCTGAATAGACCCAGCTTCTTCAGTCTTTCCTTATATGAGAGATGCTCCAGTCCCTCAATTGCTTTTGTTGCCCTCTGCTGAATCTACTCCAGGAGCTCCATGTCTCTGTTGTACTGTGGACTACAGAACTGGACTAAAATCTCCAGATGTGGCCTTTCCAGGCCTGGGTAGAGAGGCAGGATCACCTCCCTCAACCTGCTGGCAATGTGTTTCTTGATGCAACACTTATGACTAAAAGGCTGGAATATCTCTCCTAGGAGGAAAGGCTGAGAGAGTTGGGGTTGTTCAGTCTGGAGAAGTGTAGGTTCTGGGATGATCTTATTGTGGCTTTTCAGTACTCTAGTGGGGCTTATAAGAAAGAAGGGACAGGCTTTTTAATAGGGTCTGTACTGACAGGAAAAGGATCATTGGTTTTAAAGTGAAAAAGGGTAGATTTAGATGGAATATAAGAAAGAAACTTTTCTTATGCTCAAGTTGGTGAGACACCAGAGCACATTTCTCAGAGGTGATGTCCCAGTGTTGGATGGATCCAAGATCAGGCTGAATGGGGCTCTGAGCAAGGGGATGTAGTGAAAGTTGTCCTTACCCATGACAGTTGAAAAAATGATCTTTAAAGCTCCATTGCATCCCAAACCATTCTATGGCTTTATGATTCTATGGTTGTAATTTCAAGAAAAGATCTCAAAACAGGTCTTAATTTATTATGTGTATCAAAATTATTGGGTTTGAAATGTATTCCTGTTTGGATAAAATTAGGTAGTAATATGTATATATGTGTTTCTGGTGGTTAGGATACAATCTTTCTAAACTGGGGATCTGAACTCCTGATGGTGAACAAGAAGAATAGAGAAACTCCCTTCAGGAAGGCTGATTTAGAGTGACCTTGATAGGTCACACAACTGAAACAATTATTTTGGGCTTTTGGCATCTGTAGATGGATAAGCAGATTCTTTAGTATAGCTAATTCATTAAAAATACTGCAAGGCAATATTTTTTGCATGAATGGATAGTGAATAGTTGAATAGTGTCTGATAATTGACTAAAATATCTTTTAAAAAAATACCCTCCATGTATAATTTAATTTTCAAAAATGAGCCTGATTTTTTTCTTCTGGATAAGAACATGTTAAAAAAAATCCTTCTTGCTGTTTTTAATGAACTCCAACTCAGCTACCTTTTTTTTTTTTTTTTATTAGGGCTGCATAGTAAAATAACAGGCTAAGATGCTTGCCATTTGTATGTGTCATCAGCCATAAAATTAAACTGTAAGAAAGTAGAGTGCCTGCTGGGAAGGAAGAGCTGTGGACTTTTACAGTGAATAACCAAAACCCTCTCTTGTCAAGTGAAAGACATCTCCAATGAAGATACTTCTGTGCCCTCTGGTGAGAGCTGCTAGTATTTAAAATATTTAGTGATGGCAAACGCCGCCTAAAAGAAAACTAAAACAAAGTTTTTACATATTGTTTATGAGAACATTGCACTTTACTCTTATGTTTTATCATCTTACTGGATTAAGAAAAAGAGGTCAGGTATGGCTCCTGTGGTGTTCAGGATTGGATGTCTTATGCTGACAAAACACCGAAGTTTTTCTGCTTTTCAAGAAAAATTTTCTCTAGTGCAGTTATTTAGTTGGTGGCATTATGCAGCAGCAGCAGGTGCACTGAAGAAATATTGTAATAACCTGGCAGAAATAAAAACAAAGCCTTCAAAGAATGAAATAAAAAAGGGAGAAATATTTTTATCTCAAAATAAACAATTGCAAATAATTATATTGTAAACAAATAACTTGAGGTCACCCCTCATTCTCCTCTTCTCTAAACTAGGCAAATCCAGCATCCTCAGCTACTCCTCACAGGACGTGCCTTCCAGCCCTTTTACCAGCTTTGTTATTCTCCATTGTATTCATTCAAGGACTTTCAGGTCATGCTTAAACTGTTGGGATCAGAACTGCACACAGTACTATGGGTGAGGCTGTACCAATGCTGAATAGAGTGGAAAAATCACTTTTTATTGGCTGGAGATGCCATGTTTAATGCACCCAAGGAAGGAGTTTGCCGTCCTGATTGCAAGGGAATGCTGCTGTCCCCCATTGAGCCTGTTGTCAACCTTCTATGGAGCTGCTCTCCAGTCACTCCTGTCCCAATCTGTGCTTCTGTTACAAATGGGGAATCCAGAACTTGAATTTGTTAAATTTCCCATTAGTAATTGCTCAGTGCTTTAATTTGTCTAGATCCCTTGACTAGTCCTATCATCCCTCAAGGGAGTCAGCAGAACCTTCCAGTTTGGTACTGTCAGAAAATTTCCTAATGGTACATTCACCTCCTGGATCCATGTAATTCAAAAATCTGTTGAACAGAACTGGCCATAGGACCAGACGATTGAGCCTTGTGAATGACTTTTGGTGTCTGGTTGCTCATTCTCCTCAAGAATCTCAATCCAGTGTTAATAAAACCCCAAAAGAAGCATGCCATA
Source organism: Cettia cetti (assembly GCA_013401135.1). Taxonomy (NCBI): domain Eukaryota; kingdom Metazoa; phylum Chordata; class Aves; order Passeriformes; family Sylviidae; genus Cettia; species Cettia cetti. The sequence goes on from VZUI01076103.1 coordinate 9,282, forward strand.
AGTATTAACATACTAATTATTATATATTTCTTAATATCTGTTAGAAGAGAGTCTTTTCATCCTATTAAACTTTTAATAATGGATTTTATTGGGTGATTGCTTATAGGTGTTGATTTCTTGGTCAATTACATACCCTTTCTTTTTTCCCCTGCAGCTAGTGAGGGGTTTTGGGTGGCTTTTTTTTTTTTTTTTTGGTTGGTTGGGAGGAGGGGTTCATGTTTGGTTGGTTTGTTGAGTTTGAATTTGGTTTTTTGTTTTCTGTTTTGACTTTAGTTTTGTTGTGAGGTTGGTTTTTTTTTTTTTTTTTTTGTTCTGTTTTTTTTTTTTCCTAACCTGATGAAATGTATGTGAAGGAGTTGAACCCCCTCTGTCTAGGTTAAACCTTATGCATGTCAGTGAGCTCACAGTGCCTCACTCTAATTCATGTTTATAGTATCACTTAGTTTCTGCAGTGAGTTGGCTTTAAAGTCAGGCTTTCCTTTTATCTTTTCTAAGCTTGAAGTAGCTAGTTTCTTCAAGGACCTTATCTTCATTCTCTCTGCTTTTACTGTCTCCTGTTCAGGTCAATTACTTTTTCCTGTTTTTTTTCTTTCTCCTTTTTTTTTTTTTTTTTTTTTTTTTTTTTTTTTTTTTTTTTTTTTTTTTTTTTTTTAATTTCTGCATCCCCTAGAGACCAGGAGAGCTACTCAGACTGAATTTTTGAACTTTGCTTCTTCTAAATGTAGTGAAATTTATGTGTAAGCTTCAAGGATTTCTTTTTATTTGAAACAGATTGTACTCATATAGGCTCCACCAGAAGTCCATTCCATGCAGCTTGTATCTGTCTAAGAGGCACGGGAAGATGAAGGCAGCAATAACCACCTTTGTATTCTATTCACCAATCAGCAGGTGTGCAGTGTCAGCCAGGAGTCTGTAAGCCAGCAACGACTCTTGCCTGTTTCTCTAGCCTTCATCCATTAGTGTTCATTTTCTTTTCCTTAACACTCTGTATGTTATTATCCCTTTCCTAGAAGCCAGCTAATGTGAAACATCAATTTAAGAATTCCTTATCAAGTGTTTATTCTGAGCAATCAGAGACTACATACAGGACCAGGTGCCCCAGCATTAGAACTGCCCAGTCGTGCTACTTTCTGCCTTGGAGTGGGAAAGAGGAAGTCAGTGATCAGGGCAGGGAAGTACAGAGATAAGGTCAGCAATTTCATGTGGGTTGAACTGTGTTTATGTGCCTTGTATAGGCTTTTTCTGCACCCTTAGGGAACTCTATAGAAAGACTTTTAAGAGTCCATTCTTGACAATTCTTGGGCTAGAAATGTCTAGAGACTAGGAAAACATAAGAAAATAGCTGTCATAATCAAAGTACTGAAATAGCAGGACTGAAGTGCTAAAAATAAAATGTTGGATATGGAGTCAAAATACAAAATGGTGCTGTATATTACTGCCTAGAGATTGTCAGTATATGTGCTGATCCATAGGGCCTTCTAAGGTGTGTGTGAGCATACATGCTCCTCGGGGTGCAGTGTCTCTGTCCTACAATCAGTGCTTGAAGACGTGGTTAAATTTCCAGACTTGATGCTTTTAGAGCTAATTCATTAGTAGAGAATGTACTGCCATTGAATCTTTATTGCTGTGATTAATTTCTCAGTGCAGAACTTCTTTTTCCCTTTTCCACTCTCCCTTCCAGGTTCAGGCTGATTCCTGGGATAGTGCAGTACTTTACTCCCATTTCATTTTCCGAAATCAGCAAATATCTATTTTAACAGTTCCAGAAATGTGCTAGCAAAGAAGTAAGAAATAAAGATAAGAAGTAAGAAATAAAGATGCATTCTACTTAGACATTTGATTTCTCTTCAGTCAAAAGTAGTACATAACAGTAAACAATATGATGTGTGTATTTCTCTGTTGCACCTTCTTACAAGTTCTGGGGCTTCTTTAGGATTAATGTCCTCTGAGATCTATCCAGTGCACTGCAGGTCTTAGCTAGAGATTGAATGAGCACATAAACAAAACATTGCACCAAAATTATTGTAATCCAGGATCTGGGGGTTATATAAAGCGGACATAGAACCATAGAGTTCTATTTCTAAGCAGGAAAAATCAATTCAGGTGCAAAAGTGTACTGAGAGTTTGTCTAAATTGGAAGAACTTGTTATCTACAGGTGCATAACCTGGATAAAATTATTTTTAAATCTTCAGTGTAAGAGCCACCATTAAACTTAACTTCTCACACGTATAGCAAAAATATGTGGGCAAGGCTATGGACTCTAATGGGTCAGATGAACTGTGCCGGAAAATGCCTGTATCTATTAAATGATAATAGGACCCAGGCTGACTGCCTCAAATATAGTTACTAAGACATTCAGATTACCAAGCAAGCAAGGTGAATCTCATTCACTGTATAATAATAATAAAAAAGTACTCTCCATTTTATATGAATTTTAAATACAAATTTAATGAAACTGCTTTTGAATGTCTAAAACAATTGATTTTTCTTGGTGAAAATATTTGCCTCAGTAACAAATTAGAAAGTAAATAAATGGTAAACAAATTTTTATATTATATGTGTGTGTACTTACATCCTAGTTTTCAGGTCAATAAAGAGAAATGGAGCAATTGGTTTTCAGCTCTTGTATTTTGGTAATAAAATTAAATAAAAATGTTGCTTGGGAAAAGCTGTACTTCATTAGGTTAACTGGTAATGTAAGACTTTTATAAGATGCAGCATAATTTATTTATATTTTATTACTTTCCAGATTGCAATTAAGAATTATATCTCTGCCCACAAGGACTGATGAACTCTTAAAATAATCATCTAAACTATGTCTCCTCTCAAAAACAAGAACCCACTTTGCAGTTGTTAAACATAGTAAACATAGCTGTGATGTAGTTTTGATACGATTTAGGTAATTTTTCCAATTGTTTGTTTGTTTGTTTTTATTAACAGTGTGGGCAGTAGCCCAAAGATGTAATTAGTAATGAGCAATAAAAGGAATCAAAACCTTACCCATAAGTCATTTGTGTTTCGCTAAATCAGACTGGTATATGGTACCAAGATTAGTCTAACCTCTAGTAAAATGATCACCATATGAGTTTCAACATTCAGCTTGGGTCCTGAATCTGCTTTATATGCTATAGATTTGATAAATACTTCAGGTTCAAAGAGTTCAGGATCTGTTTGTTAAGTTGTGAACACTGAAAGATGTCCATATTTCTCACATGGACACATCTCCTGGAGTGGACTATTTTCACCACAGCATTTTTCCTGGGTCCCATACAGATCCCTTGACTTTCTGTGTCTTAATTACTACTTTTGTGGATTGTTCTGTTAAGAGCATTAAAATAATGTGAAGCTGTCATGGCCCAATTGAGTGATGTTTTTATGAAATAGAGGGTGTGTCTTGAACACGTGGTGAGGGCAGGAGAGTGCAAAATTTGACAAAATCATGTTGGAGGAAATGCCTTCTGGGAGGTGTTGCTGCAATAAAGTATCCCCAGAATCATACAAAATGGACATTGAATGAGTCAAAACTGGAAGATGGAGTGTGTATATTCACAGAGTTCAATTTTCAAAACTCCTCACCTGTCTTACCTTATCAAGCAATGTCTTTAAAGACTTCAAGTCAGTATTAACTGATATGTAAAGAAAACTAATCAGTTTTCTTAGAATTCTAATATTGTTTCTTTGAAATTTTTATTTTATAATAATTAGCTTTTTAGCTTTCCTATCAACATTACTGCTTTTCAAGGGAAAAAAAGAAATAATACAGCAGTTTTTAAATTTATTACTGTTTTAAAGGTTCTCTATAAATCAAAGGCTTGGGGTCTGGGATAAGGGAGACTTAAATCTGCTGAGCAAACAACATATTTATCAAACAGGATAGATCAACAACAGAAGTTGTTAAAGATATTTTATCTGATAGCTAATGAGAAGGCCGAAGAAAATTATGATTCATGAGCTCATAAGCATGCTCAAACTCAAAGACAACAAAGAAACTCAGCAATAAACTGTGAAAGAATGTTCTGAATGGAGAGCTAGGAGTATTCTTTGTTTGTTTGATTTTTCACCTGAAGGCAGATTCTTTCTGTAAAGTTTTGGCTGGTCTTAATATACCATGAATGACTATCAGGAAATTTTATATTTTAACCATATATAGTTCTTCAAAAGGTCATATTGTGTATAGTATAATAAAATAACTATATAGCTTTCAGAGATGTAAGGTTAAATATTAGAATAATTCACCATATACATGTTGAAAAATATTGTATATTATGAATAGTTTCTGTAATTTATTAAAATTAAATATATTATTCAAAATTTGTGTTGTTTTCATTTGCTCTAACCAGTTATCTGTTTCATTTATGATTTGAGGATCACTACTTTCATAAGAGTTGTTTAAATCAGTGCGAAGGGGCACTGACTGAAGACTTTTTATACTAATGTACATACAGACCTTACTCAAAAATTAAATTGCAAAATATGGTAACTGAACAATTGCTATGTTGAGGCCTTTACTTAGCCATACGTTGAACAAAAAACTCAATTTGTCAGGACAACTATTTCTTACTATCTTAGTTTCAGTTTTTTGAGCCGTAAGTGCATTTCCTGAAAGTATAACAGAAGACACAATTATGGGTACTTTTTACCACACAATTAATCTGTTAAATGGTGCCATTCTTAAGATAAATTCTGTATTTCTAAATTCATGCAAGTCTTGCCAAGTGGGAGCTGGCAGTGTAATTTACATATTACTGGAGATAGTTATTTGATGATAAATACAAAGAGTCACAAGAGCTTTAAATAGAAGCTTTACTTGTAATTAAGAGTTGTAATAATGAAATGCCATGCTTGACAAGGTTTATTTAAATAATGAAAATCTTCAGGGTGAAATGAGAATTACAAGAAATTGAATTGTTTTTACAAATGTCTGAATTCTCCTCACAGCCATTACTTTTTTTGGCTGTATTTTGATCAGTGAGCAAGCACCTCTGGGTATTTATCAGGCCATATCCCATTCAAAGTCACAATCATAAAGATATGACTAGTACTGACTCCTGTGCCTGAAGTTTCAATAATGAAAAGTTAGAAAAGAAACTTGAGTGTCTTCATTTCTCTGTGTCTTACCAAATTGTTACATTTGACTGTGGGAAACTGAGCGGTGCTCTTTTAAAAACAGATGGTCAAAAATTAAGTTAAGTCAAACAAGACAAACACTGTACCTGAGAACCATTTATTGGTAAAGAAAAAAAAAAAAAACAAAAAAAAACCAAAAAAACAAAAAAAACACACCAAAATAGAAAGGAGTTACCCTACCAGAGAGGGCTAGAAGAGAGAGAAAAGAAGGAAGGAGAACAGGAAAGGAATGGGAGAGAGGGGGGAGAGAGAGAGAGGGTAGATAGAGAAAAATAGAGCATTACCACAGGATGTCAGGGAGTGCCATTGATGTACAGGAGGTGAGGGGTGTGCACACCACCTGCCCATGGACAGCACCCGTGGCTACTGGACATGATATGAGGGGGCACTCGGTCCGGACTTGGTGGCAAGGATTGGTGGCAGACTGGCTCGGAGGCAGGCAGGGTTGGACATAGGGGGCTCAGGCAGGGTGGTGGTCAGAGAGGCAGAGCAGACGTGAGGGCAAGTAAGAGCCAGGGAGGCCAGGGCAGCCAAAAGGCAGGCTGGGGCCAGGGCAAAAGGGGCAAAACCAGGCTACAGCCAGGGCAAGAAGCAGACCTCAAAAGCCCCGACTCAAAAGCAAGTCTCAAAAAAGCCCCAAAGAGCTTAAAGCCTCCAAGACAAAAGGCCCCCAAAAGCAAAAACACAGTCTCCAAAGCCCGCCAAAACACAAAATCATAAACTCCAAAAGCCAGCATTTTTCAAAAAGCCCCAGGACATTTGACACTCTTGCTTTTTATGCCCCTGGCTCCTCCCATAAGTCCACTTGCTGACAGGAGGCCATTGGCCTCGTGTAACCTTCTGCTAAGAGTCATCCACACCTCTGGTTTTATTCTAACTTGCCATTATAAAATCATTCTCTCACCTGTAATATGTGTTTGAGATTCACTAACTTCATAAGGGTATGGAATCTAGCTTTAGCTTTTACTGGGTGTGTGCCTAACAGTTAGGTTACTGTGGCAGGAGCAGCTATTACTATCTTCTGTTTCATGTCTTCTCTTTTATTGATATATTTAGAAGCAGTTCTGCTTGAGCAAGTAATTAGAACTGTTTAAAATGTACCTCTGATTCAACTCAGAGGCTGAAAGGCCCTCTCAAGCAAGAGATGAGACTTGTTCTTGAGCTTTGCAATTTTCACTCATCTGCTGTATAGGTTTAAGTGGAGAGTCTCTGAATAACTGACCTCTTAATCTTTAGAGAGTCCTTGACTAGAGACCTATTGAAGGTCATTTCTACAAACCTGCTAGAGCTTGAAATCCAAACTTCCTATTAAGTAACAATCAAAGTGGGTTTAGTGGATAAATCTCACTAGATTATTTGTGCATAATGAAAACACATACATCTGATACTCATTTCAAACTTCTTTTCGATTCCACAGAGCTCTCCCAATTGGCTATTGGGAGAAGCCAATTAGTAAATGTGCATTTAAAACATAAAGGAATCACACCCCAGAAGAGCATTCAATTACAATAAATAATATAGATATACATGTTGGGGTGATATGGATGTCTACATTATCTATATACATCTAAATTTATGAAAAATTGATCTTTGCCATTGCATCTTGGCCATATAACCTTTAACCATATAACCATTCTTTTAGATGGCATAGATTTTATGTATATTTACATGAAGAAAAATTCATTTTTTTGATTTTTATTTCCTTTTTAAGAACATAGATCTATTCTGTTTAGCACAATTAAGACTGATTTTCTCAAAAGTTAATTTTTGATGCATTTGCATTCTTATTAATCTTTGCTCAATTCATATAAATTTTATAAAGAAATTTCTCTATCTAGGAAAAAAGCAAATAAAAACCCAAAGGAGGGAACCTCTTATTGATTAAACTGGAAATTAGAATCCAAGTTAAGCCACTTATTTTGGAATACAGAACACATATCAAAATATATATGTGTTAAATTTTTCAGCTCTTTTCTTCAGTGTATTTTTCTTTTAATAAAACTTTTTATTTCAATAATTCACTATGATTTTACACATCACAAGGCTCAAAAATATTAGTATACTTTTCTATGGATAGTTAGCAATATAAAGCCAAGAATAGGTAGAACTGTAGACAGTATAGTCCCAGAAAAAAATGTGAAGATTGCATAACTATTATCTAAAAAAAAAAAATAAATTAGAATAGTCACAGAATTAAAATATTTGGAAAATTATTATGTAATTTTTTATTAATATTGCCTTTATCTACTTTACATGTTTCACATTCCTTTACCATTGCCTTTAGGCAATGAAAATTAACGAGAATAAGTGAAAAAAACTCAGTAGAACAATCAGAAGAACCTATGATTTTGAAAATATAACCCATTATTAAATAATCTCACAGCTTTTTAAATGGTCTTGTTTCTTGAAGATGCAGCAGTATTTTTAAAACTCTCTGCTTTAACAGAGAATTTTAAATTCATGTTAAAAGATTTTTTTTTAAATATCACTGAACTGTGACTTAAAAATTTCTACATGATGCTAACACCTTGAATTATTCTGCAGGTTGTCACAGTTTTCACAGTATGGGAAGGTTGTAGAGGTGCCCCTGTTATGTTCATGACTTTTTCATTAAGTGTGCTGACATTTAAGATAACTTAGTGATATTTTCTTACAAAATTACTAATGATTCTAGATAATGTTACTGCAGATTGGAGTGGAAACAATCTCTCAGACAAAGAAAATTATCCTAAACTTATGAAGCTTTCTTATCACAAGACATCATTGCTTTTATTCTGGATGAATACCTTTCCTTAAAATCAAGAATCACCAAAGAGTTGTGGCTGGAAGGGACTTCTGAAGGTCATCTTGTCCAATCACACTGCACACGTGAGGCCACTAAGTGCCAGTCATCAAAAACATTTTTTAGACAGGTATTGAATTACTCTAAGAATGGTGGCTCTGCAACCTTCCTTGGCAATGTATTACAGTGCCCAGTCACCTTCAAAGGAAAAAAAACCCACCAAAACAACGAACCAAAAGTGTTTCCTGATTTTCAGAGGGAACCTCTTGCATTTCAATGTGTGCCCATTTGTTGGGGCCTATCACTGGGCCCTACTGAGAAGGCTCATCCTCTTTGCATCCTTCTTTCAGGAATTCATATACATTCATAAAAAGCCCCCACAAACCTCATCTATAGGCTTCAATCCTAGCACTCTCAACCTTCTCACATATGTGATGTCTTGCAAATAAAGACTGAGACAGAAAAAGGATTCTGTATCTCACACTGTAACAAAATCATGGAGCATTGGTGCCACATTTTTCTTGTATTGCCTCTGCATATGTAGATGTCTCTTTAGCTGACATACAGGGCCAGATCATATTCCAGCTGGGATTTAATTTTCATAACTTCATCCCTGAATGCTTAGACAGTGTTTCCATATTCCCCACAGTTATATAACTTTTTTTTCACACTCTGCTCTCTTTTTATTCCGAGTTTGTCCAGCTGGTCTTTGTTCATCCACACAGGCTTCCTGACATTTTTATCTGAATAGTTAATAATTGGGGATGGAGGTCTGCTGAGATTATATGAAGAGATACTTGAATATTAACGAGCTTTCTTGGGCCTTTCCCCTCTAGGAACTTACCTGTTGGGTCTCGGCTGAACATGTCTTTGAAGAGGCAAAAGTCTGCTCTCCCATTGTCCAGGTTTGTGGGACTTGATTTTCACTCTCCTCGCTGACCTCAGGATCCTGTACACCTTCATCTTATGACCAATAACCAGGGCTGCCTTTAATCTCTAAATTTCCAGTGATCCCCTCAATCTTCTCATTGGTGACTATCAAACCCAGAAATGTACCTCCCCTCATTTACTCTATCACTTGTAGGAGGAATTTATCACCAATACACTCCAGGAACCTTCTAAATTGTTTATGCCTTAGTGTGTTGACCCTCCACAATCATCATAGTGATTGAAACCCCCAGTGAGGATCAAGACGTTCAAATGTGAGATTTCTCCTATTGTTGTTATCACTTGTTCTACCTGTTTGGGTGGCCTAAAGCAGACACCCACTATTACATCATCTTTGCACATCATTTCCTTAATTCTAAACCAGAAGCTCTCCATCAGCTCCAATTCCACCCTCAGGAAAAATCTGCGGCCAGAACTCTCTAGGAAATAAACTAAATAATTATGTTCCCCCCTTTGTAGTTTTTTTTTTTTCTGCATTTTACAAAGTAGGTGACTTCCAATTCTCCCTAAATAACTTTTGGACCCATTATCTTATTCCAGTTGTGCTGAAGGAAGGAGGGATTCCCCAGAGAAGAACTCCCAATAAGTTTGCTAAAGATTAGCAAGTCTTTCTAGGTAGAAAAAAAGGAAAATGATTGTGAAAAAATGATTCTATGGTAAGTGCTGTGATTAATCATGCTATGAGTATTTGGTGTTAATCAAACCACGTATACATGCTGCTTTTCTCTCTGACTAGTGCTCAGGGTTATCAAAGTAGTGAGGTATTAAGCTGAAGGTATTAAGCTGCAAGAAAAACAAAAAAGGAGGAAAAAATCACAGAGATCAGGAAGAATATTGAGACTGTTGCAAATTGAAAATGTTATGAACTACAGGAACTATGACAGAAAATAATAAAAATGCATCATACTTTCATTAATATTTCTGATTATTAAATAGAACATTTATTTTAATTTTTAGTTTCCTCCAATTATTAATGTTGCACAATTTTATCTGATGGAAAGTACTTGACTGACAATCTTGATAATCACATTCATTAACAAAGGTTACACAAAGCTGAGACTGTTCTAGTTTCAGCTTTTCTTACTTCCAAAGAGTTTAAAATATGATCTGGGGAAACACTACAGGAGGTGAGAAGTCAGTTTGTGTTTTCATCCCGTGAAAAGTTGTTTCTGTGCTGTAACTACACATTACTCTTGATGGTACTTTTTTATCATGCACAGTTCTCCATCAGAAAGTGGGATGCTTGTTTTGCATAAGTCATCTAACAATCTGGACAATTTCCTAGCCAAGGATGCATCTGAACTAATGACCTACAACTTCAAATAAATGGAGCTCATTTGTCATTTGAGCCTACATTATTCCTGCTGAAGGTCCTTTTTATTATCACCACTATTTTATTAACAGTGATTTCTGTAAGTAGTGAATAAACTAATTAAGTACCTGAGTGCATTGATATGTTAAGAAAATATAAAAACTTTATCTCTGCTGGGACTTATAAACTTTTTTGGTCAAATTTTCAAACAAGCAGAAAGAAAAAAAATTAATATATTTTAAAAGGGAACCTTGACATTTGAAAGTGAAACTGTATTAAAAATTAAAACTATGTGTTTTATGCTCAAAACTCAGGAAAATAAAAATTATGATAAGACCAACTCTCAGTAATCTCTGACCCACAATACCAGTGTAGAGGAATGGTGGAAGTCTTTCCCTTGATCAAGGAGGTTGGGGTTAGAGAACACATTAGAAAGCAATATTCACAAGTCCATGGGCCTTCACAGGATGCATCCACGAGTGCTGAGAGATCTGGTGGACACTATAGCAAGGCCTCTCCTCATCATCCTTGAAAGGTTGTGGCAACTGGGAGAGATGCCTGAAGACTGGACACAGGGAACTACCAGCCAGACGGGCTGACTTTGATTTCTGGAAAGGTGATGGGGCACCTCATTCTAGGGGCCATGTCTATACATGTGATCCTAACCCAAATCACCCCCCACCCTCCCAAACAGGCCTCCATTAATTCCTGGAATGTGGACTGTAAGTTAAGCTGTCTGAAGGAATTTGAGACAAGATAAAGATACTACTATTGTCCAATCATCTCAGGCCTGGACTGGAGGTAAACAAGGCTGGGAGAGAAGAATGCATCACTGCAAGGAGTCCACAGGGAGGCCCAGCTCAGAAACTGCTGAAGGTCAGCTCTGTCTGGGTCTGGGGGGGGAGGTCATAGCTCACCAACTGAAGACAGGAGGCCCACTGACTCCAGAGAAAGAATGAGCATAGGACTAATCGGCATTGGAAATGAGGGAATCATTTAACCAATGGAATAAGAGAACAGTGTAGCAAATAAGCACTGATTCTTTTTTTTTTTTTTTTTGCTGAAATGCATAAATAGTGAAAAGTTTTAAATGCCCTCAAGACCCCTACCATTAAGAAGCCCAGGGTGAAGAAAGATCCAACGGGACATGGTTGGACCCATGCAAAGTGATATTTTTCTACCTAATCTGTCTGTCTCTCACTCTTTCTCTTCCCCCTCTTCTACCCTCTCCCTATTTCTTTATATCTCTCTCAACCTCATATTTAATGTTAAATAAAATCTATACCATTGACTATAGAATATAGTCTTGTTTGCAGTTTAATTTGGGTAGAGGCATATCTCAATATTTGGATCTTAACAGTATCCTGGAGAGCAGTAGGAAAACATTGTCACCAGGTTGAGGAAGGTGATCCTTCTGCTCTATTCAGCCCTGGTGAGGCCATACCTGCTTGAGCAGGCAGGTGGGACCAGATGAACCACTATGGATGCTTCCAAATTTACCCATTCTGTGGCCCTGAGTATGTGAGGATAGTATCTGCATACTTTGTCTCCTTTGCTGTCAGGATTTTTTTGCACTTTATGGATCATGACATCTTCCCACAACCTCAAAAAATATAGCTATATTGACTGTAGTAGTGACTGCATAGTAATTCCTTTAGATTATCTGCTCCACAAATGGGTGTTCAAAGGAAATAACAGATCCTCAAGTATAGAAAATTGATCATCTTTCATACCAAGTAGATTGATAAATACTTTTGAGGATATCATATCTCTGGGCACCTAGTCACAGAACAGAATTCCACTCTGTATCTTAAATGCTAGGAGACAGCTGTCTTTGCCTTTAAATCACTGCCCTCTTCATGAAACGAAAAGTAAAAAAAAAAAAAAAAAAAAAAAAAAAAAAAAAAAAAAAAAAAAAAAAAAAAAAAAAAAAAAAAGGAATCCCAGTGTCTCAGCATTATTGGTGCTCACCTTCTGGCTTTTTTCTATTGTGCATATAGGTTTCCTGTGAATACATTGCTGATGGATATAATTTCACTTAAAAATTGTATAATACGTTTTTAATTTTTTTTTTTTTTTTGGAGTGCAGAACCAAAAAATTTCAAAGTTGAATGGCTTGACATTTAGATATGTTATTAAATCAAACCCTTCAATCTCTGCCTGTACATCAGTTTCACAAACTAATTACCAATATAAAAATTGCCTGAAAATAAGAAAGCATTACCACTTAAATATAGCTTGGATAATTTTTGAGCTGTTTCAGTTAGGAGAATTTATTGGTGGGCTAGTGTACTTACGTACAGTCACTTTCATTCTGTAAAAAAAAATAACATGCTGTTTCTGTGAGAGGAGGAATGAAACTAGTTCCTTTCTCACATCCTCAAGGTGTTCTCAGGCAGAAGCTGACTAAAATTTCCTCCCTGGGTTTCTTTCAGGACTGTGTGTGTTGTTCTTTCCACAGCTGTGTTCAGACGGTCCTATTCTATTTCTCAGTACCACTTTAACTCACAAAATGCACAAACATACTTATGCATTGTAATTCAACAGTGTTTGAGAGGAAAGAAATTAATAATAGACACCTCTTTAATTGGTGAATTGATTTACCTATTTGGTTTTAGAAGTTGCATGCTTTCCTTTTGGTTTGGGGGCCATCTATTGTTTCTTTCAATTAATCTGAACAAAAGGGTATTACAAGCCTTAATATCTTCATGAATATTGTTTCCAAAGTACATATTAGTGCACTCATAAATGGAGAATAGAGGCTAAATAAAGAAAAATCTTGTTTCCTACTTTCCTCCTTTCTGACGTACCTGCTTCTAACAGTGAGGAAGAGAGACATTTTTAGACTTCTGAACAGTCAGCTGTATATTAGCTTTCCAATTCCTGTTCACCTACTGCTAGTTTTTTTCTGTGTCATGATTAAATTTTACTAACATTTTAAGAAATGAGAAAAGAAAAAAGTTGTGATACCAAATGAGTCAAAACAGGATTCTTTAATCTGCCTTTGACTTGGCTGGCACATATTACAGTCTGAAATTAGAGTCAGCAATGAACCATACATTATCAAAGCTTCAGCGCAGAGTTTTCTATCAGTTTATGATCCCATTAGAGGATGCACAAATGGGACGTTCAATTTAGTAATGGCTTATTAACTATTTTCACTGTTAATAATAGTAGGTAAAAAGGGCCTTAGAATGTAAAATCTTTTAATCATATTGGACAGTTACACAAGGAAAGAACCCTTCATTCTGACATTCATATTTTTTAGTAGGAATGTGGCTATTCTACAAGCAATGATCTGTGCCAGGCCTGTGACAGTATCAGTAATTACCTCCATCCAGTTGTGATGGGAATGAAGCTGTCATTTGTGTCTATTATGGCTGAACATTGAAGCTGCCTTACATTTTATCTAGCAAATGAAATGCTTTAAGTATGATGGTGAAAGACTAGAAAAAAACCAAAACCCCAAAATAAAAATCTGCCTTCTCCTCAAAAAAATTCTGTCATGATGAATTCTCTCTTTGTTAGAACAGTCATAGATACACAAAATAGACAGATACTGGTACATGAGTATTGTCTAGTACTGTTTTGGTTGATTATTTTTTGCAAATTTTCTTCCAAATGAAGATATATATGAATATAATCTATTTAACACAATTTTATATATTTTTCCCCTATTCTTGTTTGTGATGGCAAAGCTATTGATACAAACTGCTTTCTCAATACAGAGCAATTATAGTTTTATTTTCTATTATTTTAAAATTTTTCTTCCCATATTAGCATGATGGAGTGGCAGAAGTGATAATTTATTTCCAGTCACAAGTTTAAAAGACCTTTTTGAAAAAAAAAGCTTCTATGAAATATCAAATTATCAATATCAAATATTCTGGCAATCATTACTATCAAAAAGACATTGTAATACTGTCTTTGTATATATGTTGTCACCCTAAGTACTGAGTAGGAATTGGTTCTGTATCTATTGATTTCAGTAGCCATTGGATAAATCTCCTATTGAGAAACTGACTTACAAAGGATAACTGAGTAATAATTTAGAATTGTAGTTACGTCACACATGCACATATTTCAAGGGAAAGTTGCAATAAATCGCTAAGGGGAATTGTTCATTGTCCTAATACTCAGTGACTGGACTGCCTTATGACAGCTAATATGGGGTTGCTAGGTAGATCATACCAATATGTCTGCAGGCCAGCCTGGAAAATTATATCCTGTGTACACCCTACAAATTTAGTCAATATATAGGTGACCATACAAAAAAAACCCCAACTGTTTTGTTTTTCTATCTTTCTTATTGTTTTGTTGGTTTTTTTTTTACAGTTAACCCTTTGTTATCCAGCAGAATATAGAAGCTGTCTAGCTGAGAAAGAAAAGCACTGTCATGCCCAGGCCCTGCACAGCCACTCACACAACCCCCCTGGAGGGATAGGGAGAGAATCAGAAAGGTAAAACTTGGGAAAGTCATGGGTTGACATAAACTTTTTAATAGATAAAGCAAAAGCTGCATGTGCAAGCAAAAGAAAACAAGGAATTAATTCACAGCCTCGCATGGGCAGGCAGGTGTTCAGCAACCTCTAGGAAAGCTCAGCTCCATTACATGTAACTGAGCTTGGGAAGACAAACATAGTAGCTCTGAACATCCACTCTTTCCATCTCCTTTCCCAGCTAATATGCTGAGCTTGACACTATACAGCATGGAATATCATTTTGGTGGCTCAGCTTTCCTGCGTTCCCTCCCAAATTCTTGTGCATCTCCAGCATACGTGTTGATGGCTTGAGCTGAGAAGGAGAAGAGGCTTTGACTCCATGCAAGCCCTGCTCAGCAATAACAAAAACATCCCTGCATTTTCAACACTCTTTTCAGTAGAAATATAAAAAACAGTTTCACAGTAGCTTCTGTAAGAAAAAGGCAAAGTCAGCACAAACCCAAGCAAACAAGCAGAAAAACCAAAGAACATATTACTATTAAAATGCAAAAGACAAGTAATAAAAAATAGATGACTCAGTGGCATTAATTAGTCCCACAAGAGAACTGGTCAATTTGCCCACAGATTATTAAAAGATGGCTGTACTTTCATGGATTCATACTGAGAGCAAAACCACAGGCCTTCTTTATCCTTTCAAAGTGTACAAGTTAATACCAATATCGTCTGAATCAAGGAAAAGATATGAAAAATGGGAAAAAATCATATCATTATGAAAAAATAACCAATTTAAATTACTTTAAGAGCTGGGGAGGGATTCCCACACCCCCACAATATTTTAGCACAATTGCACAAGACCATGAAATAAGTACTTTGTCTGGACTTGCCTCATAAGGTCACCTTCAGAGCCAAACAAGTTGCTCCTTCTGGTGATCTACTCCAGAACAAGAGCAGGAGCAAAGGATTCACTCTCCAAGCAGCCATATTTCTCTTCATTTGTACTAAATGGAAACAAGTAACTCAAATGTACATGCCCAGCTCATTAATGTTCTAATCTAATAGAGAGGATTTTCTCCTGTAAGGATTCAGTTTTCAAAGATAAACAGGAACTATTTTGAACAGACAGGTGTGCACATGGATATATTTAATTTACAGTCAATTCTGTTATTTTAAATAATTAGCATATGTAAAAATATCTTGTTAGTGACCTTATATTTCATCCAATATGAGATTCTGGAAGAGGCAAAAGCAACTTAGAATAAATGTTCCTTTAGAAAAGTTCCTGCAAACTTATATGTATCTCAAGCTTCTGAAGTATGAAAACTAACTTTCAGCACTACTGTTTTATATACAAAAGTAAACAATTTATTTGCAGATGAAGTTGTGAGACCTTGTGGTAATGCCTCTAGAACACAATGACATCAGAGAAGCTCTTTCAGTCTATAACTTTATATGCTTGAAGAATCATCAGTGGAAGTAAAAGGTAGTTTTTTCCTTTGGATCATATAATCACATTGAAAAAGTGGACCAATACAGTCTAATGAGAGCTCAACTTACTATTAACTCTGTCTTCATTATGTCCATTTTTCTCTGTGCTGATCTGACCTGACTACTTCTGCCCTTTCTGAGATAGAACATAAAACTGAGATCTGGTTCATCTAAATTTAGGCACATAGAAAAATGTAATAGATAAGAGGTGATGACCTTCCTCTGGCAATTTTATTTTTCTTGACAGAAAGACTGATCCAAAAATAGGAGAAAGTTAGTTGCTGAAATTAAGTCCTCAATTTCTATTGTGGGTTTTTTTATGTATGTACAAGCATATATGATTGCATATCTCAGGTTGTACAGTAGAATAAGTCACCTAACTTTTCCTGTCACCCTGCTTTGTTTAATTTTGTTTGGTTTTATTGTCCTGCTATGATTTCATCCCAGCTGGTAACAAAGCACCACAGTCACTTCCTCCCTCCTGCACCCACACCCACAGTAGGGAAAGAAAATAAACCTTGGTAATGGTTAAGGGAAAATTAGAATCGTCATACTCAGACCCCTTTCAGCATTGTGCAGTCTAGTATACATTCCTGCCACAGAGTCTCATTATGAAACCACACAGGAATATGTTAATTCAATAAATTTTTACCGATTTATACTTGCTGTGGATCTGGCTCAAAACATTTTGAAAAGACGATTTTTTTTAGCAGCTTTATGACGTGAAAGTTCTGAAAAGGGTTTCACATTACTTACTCCATGACAGGAACACTTATGTTTCTGAATACTTGTTTTTAGTTGGCGTTAACAAAACTCTCACTTTTGCTCAGCTCACTACATAGCCAAATAAGCTTAAGAGATGAAATTGCAATAGCAAGTTGGCATTAAACTGAATAAATTTTATCCTTTTTTTTGATGTAATGCCATAGAAAGAATTACTTCTATACCCAGATGTTCTCTTTTTATGGTGGTTAAATTCATTCTTGATACTACAAAATGTAAAAAATGGTATCCTGCAGATGAAGCTTCCTCTGAATAATAATGATAATGATAATGATAATGATAATAATAATAATAATAATAAAGAATCTCTGAGAAAGTAAGATATGTTTGTGCAGCTTTTAAAGCAGCTGTGTTTCAGTTTAGAATATATGAAGAACTACAGAAAAAATGTATAGTTATGTTGAATTAAGAGCTAATAAATTTGTGAGGCCAAAAATGCATCTGCTATTTGGGAAGAACATCTTGTTTACAGTGAGGCTGTTGGCTCTTTCTCTTTCTAGGCATAATCTGATGAACAATATATAGGAACTAGAATTTTTTACTTTGATCAAGGTAAAAGTGTTCAGAAGTATCAGAGAAAATATTAACATGGTAATGAAAGAAGAGACTTTAAAGATGGATGGCTGAATAGAAGCCTGAAATCCTTGTATTTCAGGAATATAACTGAATCATTTTCAAGGTTTTGAATCTGAAAATCTGGATTTCTATTCCCACAGTATATATGAAGACCATACTACACTTATTGTGTTTAAATAATATAACAACATAGACGTAATTACCACCGACTATGTAATTCTCATGTCCAGAGCTTTCTCATTGTTAATAGGCTTGTGTCCATGCCCAGTCAGCTGAATATTGTTGCTGTTGTGCTTATATGTGCAAATGTACATGTATATTCAAGCTTTCTGCAACCAGTCTGGCTGAAAAATAATAGCAGAAGAATGGATGGGGAAAAAAACCGAAAGTGTATTTAAATTTGCAAGTCCAAGCACAAGTACAAAAGACTGAATTTAACTACTAAAGGACTCTGCTTTCACGTATACATTCTTACAGAGCTGTGCTTTATTATTAATATGTTTTTACATGGGGCTATAAGATAGATTTATAGAGATGAAAAATGTAAGTAGTAAGTACTTAAGAAGTAAATCGCGAGAGATTTCTCTTTCATCTCATTATGTCTCTATGAATTACTTCACTCTTCACTGTTGCTAAGCAGGGTGATTGTATGCTTTGTTTTGTGGTTTGGTTTTGTCAGGTTGTTTTTTTTTTCCCCCATATACAAGAAGAAAAAAATAAAGGGTGTTTCAGATATTTTTAAAAAATCAAAATTTATAATTAAAGCGTACTGAATCATTTTGCTCTTTCATGCCTTCAGTCTTAGAATGACAGCCACTACAACATATTTTTTATTTTTGTTTGATACTAATGTTCTATAACCAAAGGCATATTTTGTCAGAAAGAAATGGAAATGGCACATATGAAAAAGAAAAAATCACATTTTTTTCTCGGGGTCACTTATGCTAAACAGAAACAATATTAACAATTGATGATCACAGCTTTTTTAGCTATATTTCTGTCATGAAAGACTGCAGACAATAATTACCACTAACAATCTCTGCAAAGCAGTGTTAACAGTGCAAATACATGAGTATACAGGAATGCTGCAGTAAGGTCATCTCAGCACACAGCTGAGAGGGAAAGTTGGTTGTCACTTTTAATCACAGTTAAGCCCATACAGCCTTCAGAAATGGTAGCAATCTCAGTTTCCCTAGGCCTTGCATAAATATGACCTATTGAGTGGTTTTCTTTGATGAAGAGTAGATTTATTCATACCTTTGGGCCAAAACTCTGAGTGTGGTAACTTCCCTTAGTGATACATCTGCTCATTAACTGTATTTCATCTCTGCTCTCTAGCTGATAGCTTTTTCTGGCAAATCCTAGTGATGCTACAAGAACTACCAAATAAAGTGCTGGACTTAGTAAGTACTTCTTTTTTTTCCTCTATCAACTAGGTAGGTCATTATGCATACAAATACTAAGGAGAGCGTTTTCTAGTCATCTCAAAAAATGCTTTGAGACAGATTGTCAAGAGATATAGCATGGCATAAGTTTGATAAAATCAAGAGGTTTTGCAGTTAATTTTGGCTCACATTCCTCTTCTGAACTTTCTGCCTGAACTACTCTACCTTCTTTTTAGATAGTATGGATTTATGTATTTTTTTTTTACTGAAAGACATTAGGACTATTTTATTTTTTAAAGCAATTTTCAGTATTCATATTTTCTTGAGAAAATGAGACCTGATTAATATATCTTTGTGTTTACATCTTTTGCTATATCTAGAAAACAACTGTTATTTTTCTCCTGACAGCTTAATGTTAACTGCATAATCAAAATTCTCAGTAACTTGATACATTCTTACTCTCCTTAAATGCTTTTTGAAACAGTAATTGATAGAAATCTCCTCCTTCTAAACATAATTATAAAATTTATTCAGTTTTAATAAGCAACATTTAGAAAATAAACAAAGAATAAGTAGGAACACATATTTTTAAAATATTCATCCCAGAATTTTTTAGTAAAGTATTTCAACAATCTTCAGAGAAAAATTACAATAACATAGACATGTTTAAAAATTTTTTACATCCTCATCTTAATAGCTCTTTACATCTAACTTCAGTTATTATGTTTAAAAACCCTTTTTAAAAATTTGTCACAAGGATTTCCACAAATGTTTCAAGAAGATTTTTAGTTCTGATTGGTTTAATTCATTTTTTTAATACAACTGAGGTTTTTTTCCACCAATATGCAAAAATATCATTACCTTTTGCTACCTGGAGCTACATATATCTTTGGTTTTTTTGGTGGTCACAAACTAAAGTAAATGATTATAGATTGTTCCTAAGCTTGACTTAATGGTGTTACAAACTATTTATATATTGTGGATGTGCAGTGTACATACTATATTGTATTTTTAACACTATCATAATATTCTTCTATTTGTGTTCAAAGAAAACTAGAATCATGTTCTGATTAGTACATTGCTGTATTGGAGCTGTTGCAGGCATCTTCTTTCAGTAAAAATGCTTCTGAAAAAAATAGTCATGGTGCTTAAAAACATGATAATTGATCTATATAGTAGTAAACCAAACTTAACCTTGGTCTTGCAATTTTGAAACGTGCATTCTAAAGTCTAATTGTTTTTTTAAGGACTTTAAAAGAGCGTGAATGTAACAACATCATCTTCCAATTAAAAAAATTGAATTTCATCTTTCATCTCTATATTCCTTCTATAAATGTGCAGCTGAAAGTCACTATGACATTCAAAGATTTTGTCAGTGGGTAAATCCAAGGAAACTAGGGGAGATGCTGCTTTAAAGGACATAGGACTTACTAGGGAATGGAGGCAAAAATTATTTTGGAATAGAGCGGAGATTCTGGGATTATATAGCAATTTTTAGGGAATGTTGGAGGGATCAACACCAACCCAGAAAGAGCAAGTTTGGAAAAAGAGGAATAAAACGGACAGATTGCGTATTAGCAGAAGGTGGTCATTATACTTGTCACACTGAGTGCTGCTGTGACTGTCTTATATTCTTACTGAATTCTCTTACTAAGTCCTATTTCTAACTGTTTTCTGTATGAATATCCTTCCTATTTTGAGCCTCTGTGTGTGAACATCACATTGGACCATCCAGCAAGTGCCAGCTATTGGGGAGTGTGATGCTCTATATGTGCATTTGTGTTAAACTTTAAGCTGGTGATTTTCATAAAACTGAAATAAATATCACACAAGGTAATGGGATAGATCAAAAAAAAAAAAAAAAAAAAAGATAGTGCGGGAAAGCTCAAGTACAGTTCAGTAGAAAACATTTTTTTCCTTTGACTTCCTATATTTTTTTACTGGGAAAATTCTTGTCTGAGTCTAAATTTTGATTATTTTCCAAATATATTTAAAAAATATCTTGCAGGGACTGAAATGTCTTTCCATGGCTAAATGCTTTATATTGAATAAGAAAAATACATTTTGATTTAATCATATCATTACTCTTTAGATAAAAAAAAAAGGCTCCGTGGAGTACTGATTATTCTGAGATTAACAGCAATTGCTATTGACTTCAACTGTTAGTATTCCCCTTCAGGTCTGCTCAGTTCAGAAACTAATTAGTCTAATATTCCCATTTAAGATGGGTCAGAAGTTTATACAAAAAACCTTGTTTAAGAAGTAAGCATTTATACAGGAAAAGAATATGTTGTTGCTGGGCCAACTATTTGTGTTTAGTCTTTGTATTTATAGCATGGACCACAAAATCACAGAAAGATTGAGGCTGGAAGGGACCTCTGAATGGACCTCTGGTCCAAGCCTCCACTGCTCAAGCAGGGCCACATAGAGCCAGTTGCCCAGGACCATGTTCAGACTTCTGAATATTTCCAACGTTGAAGACTCCAAAAAATCTCTGGGAAGCCTGTGCTACAGCTCGATAACCCACCCAGTAAAAAAGTATTTCCTGAGTTCCCTACTGTGAAAACCGACTGAGTTTCTATTGACTGAGCTTTGGAAAAGGCTGAATTTAGGTGTTATAATGTATAATTATTACAGATTCAGTGTTTACATATATATATGTAAAAAATGTAGAAATAATTTGTATATAGATGTATACATTACAGCATCTGCATAAAAGCTGTATATAATTACAGCAGTGCACAATTTAAAAAAAATACCTATTTTTTAATGACATATGCCTGTAGTATGTTCAAGAAAATAAATTATATATTCAGTAATTACATTTTCTGAACTAAAAAACCCAAACACTTGCACACACTTCCTTTGTACTAGTCTTCTCTAAGCAGAATTTTAACACTTGTGATATAACAAAACGCACAGGGTTTTTTTTAAGAATAAACGGAATATCAAAATGTTGATTGTTACAAGTATGAAACTTCTATAGTCTACATCCAAACACAAGAAGAGCTAACTGGCTGTAAATTCTACACTCCACTTAGTTACTAATGCTTTGGAAAGAAATAATTTCAGAGTCCATCAGATATAACTATGATTTTTTTTTTTCCTTTAGGCAGACTGAAAGATCGTTATTCAGTATTCAAATGCTACTAATTGAACACCTTTAGAATTTCAAGTTGCTTTATTTCCACTATAAACTTATATGATCTCAAAATTCTTTCTAATATTTAGCCAGCTAAAAAATTTAAATCCCCCTTGAAAATGAAAAAAATATGTTGACCTTTATATAAACTGCATGCTCTCATCTGTAATATTTAAATTAATATTTATGTTTTCCGTGAACAGTATGACTAGAAAGTGATACTGATTTCTTTGACTACTAGTGATGTTATTTCAAAAAGAGACTTTTAAATTTCTTATTTTTAAATGAAGCTATCTCTTCATCTTAAAAGCTGACTCACATGAAACTGGCAACCCCAGATTTCATAGAGAGAAGAGTATGATGAGCACAAACAAGACAGGTGCATTCCTGTGTCCAGGAAGCAAATATGTGATGCAGAAAGTAGATGGACCAAAAAGAGGAGGTGCATAACTGAGTCTGCTAATGACAAAGGAAAAAGAACTGGCCAAGAACTGTTTGCTGCTGTTACTGTAACAGAGTAGAGTTTAAGATCCTCAGGACAGCAAAAGGCAGATCAAAGACCCTGGGCTTTAAGAGGATGGATGCTGGTTTCATCAGCATCTGAAAAGCTCCCTTTCTAGGAAGGGCAAAGAAGCCCATGATGTCTCATAGAATTTTTAAGGCTGGAATAAATCTTTAAAATACAGAAGTCCAACCTGGCCCACCATGTTCACCACTACACCATTTCTCCATAAGCCACATCCACATATCTTTTAGTCACTTCCAGAGATGGTGATCCACCACTTGGCTGAGTAGTCTATTTCCTCGAGGAGGCTTCAGGGACAATGTCCTTAATGCACAAGAGCAGCCCAGCCTCAACATCAAGAAAACAATCAGTAACAGGAAAGTTCAGCTTGGCCTAGCCCAGAATATCTGACTCAGCCTAAAGGCAAAAAGGAAATAGACTGGAGGTAGAAAGGACAGAGATTACTGAAGAGTATAGATTACTGAGGTGGACAGATTACTAAGGAGTTTAAATGCAAGGTTTAAGGATTCACAGGGGAAATTAGGAAGACCAACATTCAGCTGGAGTTGAAAGTGGTCAAGGGTGCAAACAGAAATGAGAAGGACATGGGCAGGCCCAGAAATAGTGAAAACACCAACCTTCCAAACCCTTTCCCAAAATACCAACTCTTTCTGAATAAATGGGAAAGTTAGTGTCATGTAAAAATTAAAGAAAAGGCAACCCCGTTCCTTCCGGGTTATCAGCAGATGTAGTGGATGAAGGAGTGGTTTTCCTTTCTTAATCACTGTAGTACCTGTCTGATTGAGTGCCCAGAAGACCTTCAAATAAAATTTGGCACTGTAAGTCTGGTAAGGTATCAGATGCACTAAAAGCATGGTTACACTCTAAGTCTGGTCACAACCACAATCCCATTTGCAGAAATAGTGTGGGTAGCACATTAAGTCTGGGCACATTCAAAAGTATTTCAGACTCATAAATAGTGTGATTGTTGTGACAAGATAAGGTTCAGAAAATTCTGTTGAAAAAATACACTAATATCAGAAAACATAAGCAACAATATTACTGTAGAATAAAGCTTACCTGATGGTAAGGTGTCACTTTAAGGGAGAAGATGGATACAGTTCATGGACCATCCCACCGTACAGAGGTGGAGTCTTCTCCCTTCTTCACACCTCTCCCCCTAGGTTATATTTGAGGGTCAGAAAAAGATGGAGTTTCATGTGATATTATTTCATAATTAGGTGGAGTTTGAGACACTTTTGTCATATATGTAAAGAATGCACAGGTTTTACTTCATTAGCATATGTGGTGGCAGGAAAATTAATATATATTTTCAAGTCAGTCAAGCAAAGTTCAGCTTTTGGTCACCATTTGGATCATTCCTTTGTCTTGGTTACCATTAGCTGCAATGTTGTAATTAGAGTACGACTGCAACACCTTTGTGCCTCTTTCAGGACCGTACACAAGCTCCCTCAGTGTTCCTGCTCTTAAAAACTAGCAAACAAATACAGTTTTGCTCCATTTCACATAATGTTTCTTGTCCACTGTAAGTAATTTTCCTCTCGAAATTTGCTTTTTATATCATTGACTATTAGTTATCTGATAGTTAAAAACAATGGGGAGGGTATTCCAAAAACTAAAGAGCACAAGGCAGTGAATTTTCAGCCAGAATATGTTTTGAGTGTTTTATGTTTGAAATACAGTGGCAGTATCCCACAGGGACAATCTGGAATTATTATGAAGTAGTCAAGCAAAACACACCAGAACATATATTGGTTACAAAACTGGAGCAAAAATAAATAAATAAGAATACATAAACTTAAATACAATAGAATTTATGAGAATATCTTTTTCATACTTTTTCTATCATGAATTATTTAGACTGCCATAAACATGAAACACAGTTATATGTCCATTGAAGAGATGCTGAATTGAAAAAACAGGATTAAGAAGCAATGGTAAGTACATAATCCTGTACTCCTTATAAATAAACAAGATTCACTTTACTGCTTCAGAGGTTCTTCTTGATAAAAAAAAAAAAAACAAAACTTCTACATGAGAAGAAAATGTGGGCAGAATAACATAGAAGTACATTAACACAGTGGAAGACACCACACAACATAGATTACTGCTAAACAGATTTCTTTTTTTTACTGAAATTTGCTCCTTCAATATTAGAATATTAGACATATATCTTCTAAAAAGAAACATCAATTTTATCCATATCTGTTTTCCTTCCTCGGCTTGACAAGTTTCTGTATGATTAAGACTGGAAGTAAAGCATCCTTGTAGAGAAAAAGTGCATAACTGACTTCTTGTGCCCTCTCCCTCCTTCCTTTCATTAAAAAAATAAAAAAATAAAAAAATAAAAAAAATTGAGAAGTTTGTCATGGTTTCCCCTTCTTTTAAGCGCAGTTCTTTTGTTTTTCTTAAGAATTTTGGAATCTCAATTTTATATGTGGCTATTCACACTACATTTCCATCTGCTCCTCAGGGTATATGTATAATAAGTGAAGTTATTTCTTTGTCAAAGGTATTAAACTGTTGTGAATGTTCTAATAAAAATAAAAAAAAAAAACAAACCAACAATTTAATGTCTGAGTATCTAAAGGGATGTCTTTATGAAAGGGAAGAAATAAAAATGGAAAAATATAATGAATAAAAGACTGCAAAACACAGAATCAGGAGGAAAAACACATATCCACTGAAGGTTTTGAGAGAAAGACTACACAGGAATATTTTTATTGCGAGAGTAATGGCTGATGTAAAAAATAAAATCTCAAAACCTTTAATATTTTTAAACGTTTTATTTGTTTGAAATTTTAAAATACAAATGTAAACAGGTACATATTTGTTTTTATACTCTGAAATGTTAACCCAATCAAAATGAAATTCTGCTTTAGAGAACTAACTAAACAAAAAAAAAAGAATGGTTTGAAGGTAAAATATTAAATAAACTCTACAGAATTTTATTCATAGGAAATGAGATACCAGTGTGCTTTTTTTGAATTAAAAAAACCAGAACAAAACAAAACAAAATTCCGCCACAACCACTCCCAAACTCTCCTCACCAAAACTCTAAGAGAAAATAAAGAAAAAAAGATCAAATTTAAAAATTATACCCAAATTTAAAAATTATAAGCAAATTTTAAAAATTGCTTATCCACCTTTGTTTTACATTCCCTCTTCATTAAACATGATTGTTACATATTTTCAGTAAAACAGCATTGTCCCAGTGAATACCCATCTTAAAATTTTTGTAGAAATATCTTTATTTAAGAATTCAAGAACATATTTTTCTGAAGTGCCATAGTTCTTAGAATGTCTTTGGATATATAAGGAATATTTTTCTTTCAGAAGTATGTGTTCTATTTCCAAATAAATAAATAAAAAATAGATGAAATAATTAGAAGGTTTATGAGATATATTTTAGAACCTATGAACTATTACTTTATACTATGGGTATTAGAACTATTATTATATAACATGAATTGTCATTTCATTTAATTAAAAGTATGAAAACTTGTCACAGGAGGTTTTCTTAGACTTATATGACTTTCATTTAAATATATAGTTATATGAGAAAAAAAAATCAAAGCTTTCTTATCTCCTCAAGTTTTGGGGTTTTAATATATCTGTTATTTTTTCATACTACTATTGCACATTCTCATTCTTCTTCCTGTTTTAAAATTTTTCTCTTTTCTCTGATTTTTTACATTTTTTAATCCATTTTAATTACTATGTTCATTTAAACTAATACAATGATAAAATTAGCAATTTCCAGACTCATCTAAATTCCAGGGCAGTGTCTTAATATAGATTGCCCATAGAACTTCTGCAGGAATATACTTTATCTACATCCCTTGGACTACCCAGGCTCTTTCTTTCTTTACCCTCTTGAATTCTCACAGCTCTACTGCAATGTGAAGACTTACACAAGAACAACTGATATGGTAAAATCTAGATACCACTAGGTGATATATGGTGTAGTCAGATATATTGCATTTGAAAGATAGTCTGTGTACACAGACTTCAGAAAAGAAATATAGTTTTGCTACTCTCTTGCTTAAAAAAAAGGTGGAAAGTGTTGACAAAAATATCTGAACATCAGCTAATGAATGATGGCAGTGAGTGTTTTATTTGTGACTGTTTGAATAGGCACTTTTTAAAAAGAAAAGAAAAAAAATCCTTCCTATTCTGGGGATTTGATAATTATAAAACAAT
This sequence comes from Cettia cetti, assembly GCA_013401135.1. Classification (NCBI taxonomy): domain Eukaryota; kingdom Metazoa; phylum Chordata; class Aves; order Passeriformes; family Sylviidae; genus Cettia; species Cettia cetti. The sequence continues at coordinate 35,994 of VZUI01076103.1, forward strand.
AATAAGAAAGCTCAACATATTTAAGACAAATATAGATGAATATTAGTTTTCTACCTGAAATTAAAAAAGTAATGTCATCTGAATTTTTCACAAGATTTTAGTCTTTAAGCTTTTCCACTCACAAACAGATATCAATAACCCTGGCTTTACCAAATGCTACTACTTACTCTATTCAATTCCTGCCTGTCTCTCAAGCACACATTTATGTCTGCCTATGTGCCAATTGGTATTGTCACTGCTAAGCATCACATCAGGGAAAGTGGTGGCAGCAGCAAAATTATAGGAATTCCTGAAATAGGAAGTGAAAAGAGGAATTAATGAATTCATTTTAGCAGCTGCAAATCATTCTGTTTCTTGTATTCACTCTTGTTCCACAGCTAGCAGCAGAACCTCAGGGATAAAATTGTTTTCTGGATATGTATTTAATAGAAAACAGATAAGATTTTTGTAATAGAAAGAACTATATGGGAGTGCAAAGTTAGTGCTTTCTGTTTTGCTCAGAAAAAATGTAAGAAAGATCTGTGTTTCATCTTTCCATTATTTGTTAGCTGACTGTATTGTTGCAATTGGCACATCTGGATTACTGATTTTTTTGTGAGGTTTGACATGAACTCATGAGTAAAATGTTTTTTTTAGTCACATTAACTTTAGAGGTTTTTTGCATAAAATATTGCCTTTCTGTAATTAGTTGATCATCATAGGTGCTAATAGCTGGCCTTACATGAAATATCCACAAATATGCCTCACGTACATGTTTTCTTTCACGGTGTATTGTTTATTCCTCAGCAATAATGTGTAATGCAAAAATAGTGAAATTCATGTATATTTTTATGTATCCAGAAAGTGAAGTACTAAATTATTTTTATCTTGTGATGTACCAAGGTTAAAGCCCCTGATAAAACTCTCTTCAGTGCTGTGGGAATTATAGAATCATAGATTCATGGAGTATGCTGTGTTGGAAGGGACCCATTAGGATCATTAAGCCCACATCCTGGCCCTGCACAGGACCCTCCAAGATTCAGGCCATGTGTCTGAGAGCATTGTCCAACTGTTTCTTCAACTGGCGCTTAAATTACTGGAAGAAATACAGAAGAAGCAATGACTAAGGATTAGTATTTGAAGTCTCTTTAACTTCTCACCCTCTCTTTAGCCTCCTTTACTTTCACAGGAACTTCTGGCAGGTGAAGAAATATATTGATTTTTTGCTTTTATCCTCTTTCATAGAACTTGAATTGACTTGTCATTTGACAATGAAATTCAAAACCACATCTTTCTACTATTCAGTCATTATTTGTTATTACTGATGAAATAATGAAGGATGATTAGTTCAATGCAAGCATATCTACCTACAATAAGGAATATTATTCACATGCAGGCATATGATGAACCTAGTGCAATGGTTCATTATTTTGTGCATCAAAGACTTCCGTACTAATGGATGGAAGGTTTTAGTTTGTCATATATTACAGTTCCATGCTATCAGTAGCCTTTACTTATCTAGGGCATAATTTGTTTCAAATGAATCAGTAGGAAAGCTACAGGGAGCATTTCAGAGGCAAAAGAATGGAAGGTTTAATTAGATGAACAAAACATGCAATTTGTTCTTACTGCATCTCTCTGACTATATATCCATTCAGAATTTCTGCACACTCTTTGTGTTTTAATTTGAAAAGGAGAAGCAAATGATAAATAAAAGACATTCTCTGTGATAAGTAGCAGCTAGAGCATTTCAGTGTCCATCTATTGCATTCTCCAATGGCTGCAGGAGAACCCATACTCCAAGGTCACATACGTAGAGTCCGTATTTCATGCTGGAAAGCACAGTGTGTTCAGAAAGAGCTCAGAAAAGACAAGACACTAAGTGCAGGAGTTCGGGACCTCAGGACGACCAACCAATATGATTAAGGAGAAGCCATTTATTGTTTACATTAAGCTATTTTTATACATTCTAAGTCAACTGTTCACACAATCATGCATTATTTGATTAGAGGCTCTCTCTTGTCCATGCGTTCAGCACGCACCATTCAGGAAACATGATTGGTTACAAGTCATTGCCTTGTGGGCCTCCCTTATCTAATTCTTGCATACTTGATGTTCTGCTTCTCAGGCTCTTCTTTTCTTATTTTAGTACTATTTATGTCTCAGTAGCCTTGAAGAATTCCTGAGAGTTTGGTAAGAATAACTACAAACAGTTTGGCCGAAGCACATTATGGCCTAAACTGTTCAGATACGTTGCTACAACTAAGAAAACAGCAGAAAAGACATAATGCAACAAAAAGTCAAAAATTAATTTCTTATGGAAACTGAAGCTTGGTGAAAGCCCTTAGTGTGAAGGTAGGCATATTTCATCCAGTCTGATGCCAAAGCTTAAAAAATCAGATGTCTGAAAGTCATGCTTTTCAAAAAATGATAAAAGACATGACATTAATGCAGCCTTGCATTTAAATTACCTACGGAAATTAAGTTTGAAGTCAATTTTCTGTATAGCAATAGCTTCATGCAAGCAGTAGATGCACAATGAAATTAGAAAAATGGAATCTTAGTCAGTTGCTGTCACATTAAGTGTGACACCAACAGCTAGGATAACCTACAGATGATCATTCCTTGGCCTTCAAGAAAGTTTCTGTTGCCTAGGAAATAAAACAAGAGCAATTTGCCATGGAATTCAGGGACCGCAACCTTTGTATAATCATTGTGAACTTAGAGAAGTTAAGTTTTTAAATCATTATTTGTCTCTTACAGAAGCTATACTATCAAGGACTGGGCTTGCAGAAGTGTCTATACTCACACAGAAACTGGAGAGACCCAACCTGCAGCACTACATCCAGCTCTGATAACTTCAGCACAAGAAAAGCACAAGAAAAAACAAGAAAAAATAAACCTCCTGGAGCAGACCTAGGGAAGGGCACAGAAATGGTCAGAGATTTCGAATACCTCTCTTGTGAAAGCAGGCTGAGAGAGTTGGGGTTCCTGAGCTGGAGACAAAAAAGTTCTGGGGAGATGTGAGTAAAGTCATTCAATTCTTAAAGGGGGCTTATAAGAGGGAGGTTTCTACCTGGGACTATAATAACAGAACAAAAGTTAATGGCTTAACACTCAAAGAAGAAAGATTTAGGTCAGAGGCTATAAGTAAGAATTTTTTCTACAGAAGTGGTGGTGAGGCACAGGAACAGGTTGCACAGAGAAGCTGTGGGTGCCCCTTCTCTGGAAGTGTTGAAGGCCAGGTTGAATGAACTTTAACAACCTGATTTCTCAGAAAATATCCCTGCCCATGGCAGGATGTTGTAAGCAGATGACCTTTAAGTTCCCCTCCAACCAAATCACTCTACACATCTAAGATTTCCCCTTCAGATGTCTCAACTAAGTGTCAAAAGCTATAGGCAAGGCAAACCTATACTAAAATATACTGCCTCGATATTACACAAGTTTCAGAGTTTAGCTTGGAATAAAACTTTTTCTTAGCTCATGTCACAGTTTTCAATATGAACCCAACAAAGATTGCAACTAGTGAAATATTGGGGTTTAATTTTGGTTTTTGATTTTCTAATGGGCATATTTATTTAACACGCATGATTGACTTTTTTTTCTCTATTTTTTCTAGTGCTACTAATCAGATTTAACTACAAAAAACTTGACATCCAATTCTTTTATTACTGCTAATTTCATTGAAATTAGAAGATAACAGCAGTAAAGTGCTTAAATACCTTCAAGTATCTCTGTTTATACAATTACTGTGCATCACAATTACTTTCTTCAAGTGTGCCTTGGGTAACATTGAGCTAATGGTTCACAGAATAAATTCAGTCCATAAATACCCAGACTACTATTTAATTGTCAAAAAACATAGGGAACATCTGTTACATGGGCTTGTTAGGTGATAACACCATCATTAACTGCAGACAACAATCTATCATCCATAGCCTTGTGAAGTAGGAGGTGGGCTGAAGTAATTCTGTCTGTTGTACTGAGGCCAATGAAAACTGTAGATGTTTGTCTAATAACTAATCCCACAACTCTGAACACAGTAACATAGCACTTTTCTGAATATTTTCTCTTAAAATCAGTTGGATTAGACAGGATACGGAAGACTGAGTTTTGTTTAGGTGCAGGGTCATTGTTTTCCAACAGAGAAAGCTGAACAGGCAAAATCCAGTTATATAGTTCAATTTCTATGTCAACAAAAAAATGAATTTATTCATACAGGTTAGTATGGAGGGGGGAGGAAAAAGAGGGGCATTGTTGCATCATTTAGGGCCTAGTTTTGGTTGGTCTTTGCAGGCAATTATAACAAAATCCTATTTTATATGTAACATTTTCCAATGTAAGAAAAAAATATCAACACTTTTCAGCTGTTCATGTGCAGAAAAAAAAAAAAGATCAAAGCCTTCTATTAAGTATCTTAAATAAGAAATTCTAGCCATGGACAACATTACAATTCAGAGAGGAGAAATTAAATTGGTCATGGACTAAACTTGTTTGCAGCTGGTAAAGTGTGCAGAAAATTCTAGAACTGACACCTAGCCAAAGGATTTATTTTTCAAATATTATTTAAAAATAATATTTTCAAATATTATTATACTGAAATATTATTAATAATAATATATTTCATATATTTTTCTAGTGGAAGTCAGAATTAATATCTTAAGTATTCGTCTTCTGCTCTGAACATTGATATTTTTCACCTTTTCCCAAATAATTTTGATTACATTTAAATGCTTATTTATACTCCAGTTTTACAGGAATCTGCTTGGTCTTTGCCATTTTGTATACATTAATTTAATTAAGATAACCAACCATTTGATGGCAGAAGAAGCATAATTATTATTATTTCCATTGATTTGATCACAACAATATCTTGGGGGTTTTATATTGTTCAATCTTTTCCCTTCATCTTCCTTTTATATTTAGATTATGGCATGCTTTGATAAAGTTCTTTTTAATCCTGGCATAACAATATATACCACTTAAGCATTATCAAAATAAAAATTTCTGGAGATATAGATAGTTAAGATTTTTCAATTACTGGTTTAAGCGTTCAGTGACATAATTTATTGTACTGTCTATGCATTCTATTACTGTTCCTCAGTTAAGCATGATAAGAATAAATGCAAAGATCAACATTAAATAAAACTTGTATTGAATCTATTTTTCTCCAGGTAAATAGTATGCACAGAGGATACCTTGATTTATGGATGGCAGTGCTAGGCTGAACTGGGCCAGCTGCCAGACATCAACACAGATGCCCTCCACACTCTCTCATTCTACTCCTCAAAATGACAGGAAAATAAGAAAAAAATCTCACGTGAGATCACTTGCCAATTATCATCACAAGCAAAATAGACTCAGTTAGGGATATCTTTTTTTCCCTCAATCAAGATTTGGGTACTGAGAAACATATTAAAACCCCCACATCACCTTTTCTTCCTAGACTCAACTCTTCATTCCTGACTCCTCTACCTGCTCCCCACTCTGCTGAGTGGTACAAGGCAGGGGAAGTGGGGAGTGGTGATCAATCTGTAACTGTTCCTTTCTGACACTCCTTTCCTCTAATACTTTGCCCCCTCCAAAAGGGGCCTTCATGGGCTGTAGTTTCTTCAGGAAATATCTGTATGTTCCCACATGGTCTTCTCTGTAGGCAGCAGAGGATTCTCTGTTCCATTACCTGGAGTACATCCACCTGCTCCTTTTTATCTCACCTCAGCGCTTGGAAGGTTGTTTTCCATACTTTCTTTGCTTCCTTCTCTCTCTCAGGTAGAACTTTGCTTTTTCTTAAATACACTTTTCCCTGAGGTGTCCCCATCTTGAGTGAGGAGCTCAGCCATGCCCTAGAGTGGGTCCAGTCCACTTGGCTGGGACAAGCTGGGATCAGCACAGAAAAGCCCCAGTGTCTCCTTACAGAAGTCCCTAAACCCCACACACAGTCCTTTACACAATCATCTTTTCCCCTACACCAAATTAAAGGACGAAAATACAAATTCTGTATATTTCTCTAAACCATTAACTCTCTCATTTTGACATTACTGATTTTATAAAATGAAACATTATACATTATGTAACAGGAAGAATACAGAAACCCAGTGAAACTACTGGCATTATTTATAAATTATTAGGTTTGTAGTTTTTCTCAAGTATATTTGGAAAGTTAACTATGAAAGTTCTTTTCTCTTTTTTTTTTTTTTTTTTTGGAACTTTTCAAGGTTAATCAAGCTGTCAGGAAGAAATTGCAAATACATGTGCCTGCACTCAAGAGTACAAATGTGCAATCACAGCAGGAAGAGGAATATGTTTTCCACTTGGTTGCAATACATTTATCACAAGAGTTCTCAAGGAAAATGATTTGTAACTTATAGGTAGTTTAAAGTCATTTTAAAAAATATCTTCTTACACTATGTTGTTAATGCCATTTCAAAATACTGCTTCATAATGGTAAACTAGGAATGAACTTGTAAATAAAATAAATATATAGCTAAATCATATTTCTATTTCTTTCTGTTATATCTCCGTCTTATATTCATTCTTAGTGCTACCTTCTCAACAGGATGAGATTTTCATGGTAGACAATTGCTTTTATATTTAGGCATGCCATTAAATTCCATGCAGTTTAACTTTTCAACAGGTAACAAGATGAGACATGGACTTGGCCTAGAGAAACTGGTTAGTGAGTTAAAAGAGAAAGGCATTTATTTTGAATTCATTCCCCCTTCTTCTCAAAAGCAAGTTAAGACCAACATTATTTAAACAACTGTCTCTGATTTTGCATCGTTGGCTATTCAAGCTCCTATTGTTAAAAAGACAATCTTCTTTTCCTTTGCAGCTTTCATCACTAGTTTCTTAAAATTATTTTCTTTCTCTGGATTGATCAGCTGAATTGTCACTCAATAGGAAAGGCAGATCAGCTCTGTTGTTGTAGGAGTCACTATAGAAATGAGAAACTACTTTCTTTAAAACAGTACAGTTTTTAATGAGGCAAACCTGAACGAAGAGTCCCTTATCACAGGGGTATATAGTAGATATTGCAGTCAAATCAGAGACAAGACTAGTCAGGTAACACTGTTATCAGTGACCTATAGTGAACAGTTAATGAAAAAGCAAATATCAGGCAACCTTCTACCCTTCCAAATATCAGTTATGGCTTGCAAATAAGCTTTCAAGCAATATATAGCTAATATATGTCTTTTTCTGGGATCTCTTTGCCACCCATGTATTAGAGTGACTATTCAAATACAGCACCAAAATTCAATCATTTGAGTCTTTAGACTAAAGACTAAATATCCTAGAGAAAAAGAAGGGAGCAAAAAGAAAAGAAAAAGAAAAAAAAAGGAAAAAAGAAGAAATAGAAGGATTAAAAAAATCTTATTACAGTGACATACAAATGAAGTTTCTTACTTACGTGGATTTTTTTCTCAGAGGGCTGTCATTAACCTTTTTTAATAAAAGTAATATGATAAAGGTGCTCTTATTTCAGTGGTTTCCTACAGGTTATTTTAGAGTGCCTGTCATCTCTGAATCCTGGTTTTGTTTGCCCCCTGCTTTTCTCAGCTTTCTCTCCAAGCTGCTCATTGTTGTTGTTCTGTCTTTTGTCACTCTCCTTTTCGACTATCACCTTACCTGTCCTAACCTGCCCTCTGCTTGGTGATCACTGAGGAGATGTATTTCTTCTGAAGGCTCTAACTGCTCCAGCACAGAGCCCACAAACCATCAAGACAATCAGGCTTCATTCTTCCCTGATGCTCAGAAATGTATACCTTTTTTTGCCAGAAGTTTCTTTGTTTGTTTGTTTGTTTGTTTTCCTCTTGCAGGTATTTGCAGGTGCTTTGGGATCCAGGTGAGGTCAATCTTCTTCCTAAACTGCAAAGTACTGTCTTCTGATGGACTTCAAACTTACTTACCCTGAATTTGATTGACTACATGAATAAGTTGCAGCCAGACATGAGGTGGCAGATGTTGTTAACCTACAGCTGAGAGTGTCACCAGCTATAGACAGCCGCACCTCCCCCAGGTGTCAGTACTTCTGTCCACTAGTCAGACAGGACCACTATCTGGCCGATGTGAACTGTCAGGTGCTGCTGCATTTGAATGCCAAACTGATTGATAACTGTGGAAACAAAAAAACAAAAACCAAAACAACAAAAAAAGAGGGATTCTGTAATTCTTTTTTTAGCTGCATTTGGTCCTGATATAAAAGGAGAAAAAGGATTTTTTTTTTTTTTTTGCATAGTTAACAGAAACTATCTGAATCAGTAAGGATTAAAAATCACAAGTGAATGTTCTGAAGAATTTGGCATTGAAGGTTAAGAAAATAGTAAAATACTTTCATAAAAATCCCTGAAATTTAACATTAAACTTATGTTCATTTATGTTGAACACATTTTTTTCATTTCCCCAAACCAAAACTACAGAATCAACTTTGTCACAATTTTAAAATCCTCATATTCTATTTTTTATTGACCATCAAACTTTGTCTCTCCATTCAATACTCTTACACTGCTCTTCAAAATCTACCTCTTTCCCCTATAGCCCCATGAGAAAATTTTTTTGTCTGCCCCTATATGAAAGATGGCAATATCCACAGACACAGCATTCTTCTCTTCCAATACCTGTGATAAGGCCCTTTCTCTACATATCCTTGCCCTGAGTATTTTTCACTGTCACTTCTCTTTCTTAATTCCAGCTTCAGTTTTCTTGGTGGAATGAGTAATTTCTAATTCCTTCCTGGTCTCTGATTTTTCACCACAGTTCTCTTTCTGTCTTGAATACTCCACATACCCTTTTAGTCTATTTGTCTTCTGCTGCTGCTGTCAAGCTCTGTGTGTTTCATCTCCTCTCTCCTTCAAATGGAATTATTTGACTGCACTGTAGTGACCTTCTTAAAAACTAGTTCTTTTATTGCTTCCTCATTTTCTGATGCATCATTCCCTGGAGAAGGGCATCAGTACATTCTTCTGATGAAATAGTGTAACATTTCATCATGTTTATTTCTCTCAGCTTCCATCTGTTTCCCTTTCCTCCTTGTCTGTGTCATTCTAATGGACAGAGCAAGCTCTCTGAGGCATGGGTGAAAAATTCCAATGAAACACTGCATGACACAAGTGGAAATATAAAATTTTCAAAACAAAAAATATTTTTAGATTAGAAATGCTGCCTTTAAATTAACTTTCTGTTTCAGTTTTAGCATGAAAATGTCACAGATACTAAATCAAGTCTCCTATTATCAAGAAAAGAATCAAATGAGAGATATATAAAGCATAAATCATCTGTTTAGAACTTTCTCCATTTCAGTTTTACATAATCCTTCTGACCTTATAACTTTTTTTTCACATTTTAGGTAACACAAGAATGATCATAAACAGTAACCATTTTGAAATTTACCTTAAAAAGTACTGAATATGTTATCTTGCAAACTGATACAAATTTTTCAAAACGGTTCTTAGTATTGTGGATGGATCACATGCTAAAATAGATATGTCATCCCATAGAGTACACAACATATAGATGAGATTAATATTCACCAACTGTAGCTTACAACTATTATATGAGGAGCAGTTTCTTTGCAAAAGAAAAGATAATTAAAATCAGACACTTCTAGTGATTAAGATATAGGTTAAAAAAAGCCATATTTCTTACTGAAGTAAAACAGCAGAAGCTTAACTGCTTAAAATTGTCGTGCATAGCATTTTTACTGTCCAGATGAGTCAGAAATTTCTCAAGGAAGTTTTACTAATACCTTAACTAAATACTGAAGCTTTTATTGATAAGTAATTTTTCATTCACTGAACAAGTCTCACTGATAGGTATGACCACAACAGACACAGGCTGCCACTAAGGTCTCAGGGAGAAGTTTGTTTTCCCTTACATGCAGGCTGCCATGCATTACTTCAGGTCTTGGATCTGAACAATTAGAGTATCAGTTTTTTGAATTCCAAATATTGGTACTACGTCCATTCAAGGAAGACTAGGTATACTGCTACATTTTAGTTCCTAACATGCATTTGGCACTATTTTAGGGACCAAATCAGACTCAACTCAGTCTTTTCACTTGTAAAATATGAATTGACCCTGATATGTATGAAGGATTTTTCCACATTCAAAGTATCACAGAGTTCAGGATAAAAGAAGTATATCTAATAATAAAACACATTATTATATTTGTGTCTAGAGTGGAAAGGATACTCACATCAGGACTATGTAAAACTTTTGTTGAAATTATGATGAGGATTAATGCCCTGAAAACAGAAGAAAAAAAAAGTCATAGTTTCAAGCTGTTCATCTCATTAAAATGTTGTTCTCTTTCCCACAGCTAATTTCTCTATAGGCTCATGAGCCACATATATTCCAATAGTCAATTTATTTCTCCCTTCTGAGTTCTAACAGACGAGAGGTTAGTTGGGGCTTGGAGAGTTGTACTCTCCTCTTTAATTTTTCTATCAAAAATAAATTCAAGATTAACAAAGGAATAAATGTTGTCATATAAACAAATGAGGGCTAGGTAAGTAATTTTCTTTTTTTGTATAACATAAAGCTTCTTCTGCTAAAATTCAGTAATATATTCAAGTGCAATATGTATGTATTTCTTGTCCTGCCTGCTAAAAAAAACCCAAGTTACAGTGTTTTACACTGAGTGGAATGATACTGTTTCTGTTGGGCATTATTAACATTGCTGAGGAAAATGAGGAAAATGAAGGACTAAGACTGCATACCCTTTCAAAATGAGGACTTATTTATAGTGGGAAAAAAATACCAATTAAGCCCTCTGATGCTGAAAGAACCCTTGCTCTGAACAACTTGATCAAACTGTCTGAAAGCTTCCTAGAAGCAGGTGGAGATTTAAAAAGTTTTGATGTCTACTTTTTTGGTTCCTGAGCTTTGCAAGGAATTTCTACGCAATAAAGTTGCTGAATGCTGGTGAAGATAGCAAAGATGTCAGCAAAAGCCTATGATTTAGACTGAAAGGTCACCTGAAAACAGAGGGTTAAGCTTCAAATCCGCTCTTCCATGTATCAAAGGATGTCTTAAAACAGTCAATGAATAAGCTCATAAAATTGTTTTTTTTTTCTCAGGTGCTTCACAGGTTGGTATTTAAGAAAATCCTCTAGCTAATACAGTTTTAAGTCTTCTGGGCCATCTTGATAAATTGAATCAGTTTTTCTTAAGTTGCATATAAATGCTCTAAACATTAGACTATTCATTAAACCTGTGATCTTAGCAGTCACTTGTCATTTCAAACAATATTTTTTGGCCAGTTCAGGCTAAGACCTCAAATAGCTGTAAAATTATCAACCATTTTTTTTTTTTTTTAAGCTATGTCTTCATAAGCAAGTCACCAGGTTTTATAGTACACATCCCGTATGTATCTTTGCACAAATAATTAATAAGGACCAGTTGGAAACCAAGAAATGTACCAGTTGCATGTTTCAGCAATAAAGTGTATTCACATTAAGATACTATGAAGCCTCTTTGAATCAATCTCTTCATGAACAGAAATGCTTTTTTTTTGCTGTAATTACCTTCTCTTTGTTGCAGAAAGTTAAATATAAATACATTTATTTTAAAAAGAGAATTTAGTTATGACTTTTTAATAGTAAAAATAGCCTCTTAGAGGAACAAAGTTTTTTAAATTAACTAGATTGTTTTGAAACCAACTAACTGTACATTAAAACATTCAATATATCACTTCAGGTAAAATTAATTTTTAGGATTTGATGGCATAGATGGAAAAACTTATGATTCAGTTTTTAAGTTATTATTTATGCTCTGAAAAATTTTCAGTTGGTCTGAGACAAGGCCCCCAAACCCTCAAAGAACTTTAAATTTCAAAAGAGTGTTCAAGGTGAGCTCAATGCCTCCAAGCATTTTCACACATGTTAAAAACTACTTATCATTTAGTAAAGCCCACTGTCCCTTTTAACATTCAAATTCTTGAAAAATAAAGGATGAAGCTGAGTTGCTTAAATTCAGTGTTGCTTTCCTTGACTCTTCAGGAGATCTCTTTTAGGTCCCATCTCTTAGTCCAAAAACTTATCAATTTATTTTAGGTCTTCCCACCTGTGTATGTCAGGCAGACCAGACCAATGTGGATATCTGGGGAGTATAGTTCCCTGTGGAAAAGGAGTATGTTCTCTAGTTGCTACAAAAATAGGGAATAGTACTAGAGTTTCATCTAATGTGATGGATATTGTATCTAACAGGACTGTATGAGCAGCCAGTAATGAGTTTGCCCAAGGTGAAAATCATGTTTGGAAACATTTCCACCCCTTTAATTCAAAGCAAATAGGGTATAATTTGGTTTCACTGGAAACTTGACACAAGCCCCACCAGTACCCTTTTTATGTGAATCCAAAAAGGGGCCCCAGTATTACAGGGCACACAGCCAGAAATATTTTTTGGCTTCATTCTGATTAAGAAAAACAGTTCCAGTTCCTGTTTGGTAACATCTCGCCACTGGTCTTTTTGCCATGGTTTATTTCTCCACTAGCTCTTGTGCAATGTAGATTATAGTGGTTGTGACCTGGGATAGCAGGGAAGGGCCTTTGCTTCAGGCAGGAGCCAGGAATTGGTTGTAAAAGTTTGAACAATAGGAATAAGTAGAATAAGTAGAATAAGTAGAAAGTATTCAAAGACACTGTTCTATCTGCATTATATTCACATAACAAAGCTGGGGTAGGAAACCTTTTGCCAGAACCAGATTCATGAGACAGGGACAGAATGCCAGGAGGAATCACCCTCCTTTCATTTTATGTATCTTCTCAATGGTCTCACTCTCTGAGCTTTTATGTTTTTGGTCTGACTATGTTTGAGACTAGTTTCTAAACCCTGACACACCTGACTTTTATCAGGGACAGTTACGAGTTTCAAGGGACTTTTATGAATATCAAGGGACAGTTGCTCTAACTGCTCTAAGCCACTGTAAAACATCTTCAGCTTCCTGTTTAACAGCTCTCAGCAGTGTTTGCAGTATCATATTGTTTCTGTGAGAAGCCCAGTACCTTCCTGCCTCTCCTGAAATTCTGCTTGCAGGGCTTCTTAGTCTTTTTCATGTTCTTCTACCTTTCTGGGTTTTTTCTCCTACATTCTCCCAAGCAACTGCATCCTTGCATGACTTATTTTACAGAATCTTACCAATTTTTTTTCACCACGCTGTTTCCACTTTTCCAGATCATAATTTGCAGTTTCTTCGCTTTTGCACTTACCAACGGTATAACAAGATTTCTAGGTACCCAGCTGTACTTCAAAGTTGTCAGCTAGGATTTTCAAAGATGTTTCTGGTTCTCAATCTTGGTTCTCAGGCCTAAAACTCCCAGATTGCCAGACAATTCCCATCAGTACTGTTCAGCAGACATTTCATTCTGTTCAGTAAATTTCCTCTTCTAACCAGACCATCTTCGTGGCTGTTCACATCAACAGTGAAGTACACCAACTCCACAGGAAATAACTGGAACTTTTGGCAGCTACACCAAGAGCATTAAATGCAGCTATCTATGAACCTAGATATGGACCTACTTGAAAGTAAAACAACTATTCCTATGCAGCAAAAGTATTTAAAATCACTATCACTCAAACAGGAAAATAAAACCCCAAACATCAAAAAACTCAAAAGTATATACCAGTAAAGGTTTTGGATTTTTTTCATCTAGTCTGTGGGGAGTGTTGCCTCTCTTGTTATGCTCTATTATGGTTCAAGTGTTTGCTCTGTGAGGTACCCTTATTCTATCACTTCAGACCAGAGCCTAAGAATACTTTTGCAAGTCAGTTCTAAGAGTTCTGAGTCCATTGAATAATGTCAAGAAATAGAGACATAAATTTATGGAATATCTTATTTAGGAAAGGACCTGTAAGGATCACTGAGGCCAGCTCTCTGCTCCTCTCAGGGCTACCTGAAACTAAAGCATATAACTAAGTTCATCATTCAGATGCACTTGGAACAGTAAAGGGGAAGCCTTTTTTATTCCTTTTGTATATAAATTCTAATATTTCTTTTTCTTCAGAAGTTTTAAAGTTAAGTGAATTGAAGTTCTAATGCGACTATATGTTTTGCTTATATATTCAAGATTTGATATCAAGATGGAAGTCTTATCTGTCTGTCAATGCCTTTGTATTGTCCTTGTTTTGTTTCTGCAGTAATGCCTCTAAAGCATGCAGTGTGACTGACTACAGAAAGCCTGATTGGAATTGCAAGTTGCATCTTAACCCGAGGCAGGTACAGCCATTGTGCCCTGGCTGTCCAGTTCTTCGATTGTTTGCTGAGATTTCTTCAAATACATCACAATTGCCTCATTGGCCATACACTAATCCATCCTTAGAGAAGAAAAAAGGAATGGATATTTCAATCTCTGAGATTTCATCCCAGTCAGCAGGAAGGATGCAGCCTCAAGGCACTAAGGAAATTTGAAGCTGATCAGATATTGTTAAATGATCTTCACCATCTCCTGGTTCATCTCTGTGGCTAAATAATAAAAGGCTAGGGAACAATCTCTGGCCTGCAGAACAGGTATCATGCATAGTTTCTCGTAAGAAGTGATTAGATCTAATCCATTACATATCAAATGCATATTAGAATGAGATTATCAGAGCAGCTAGTAATTCCACTTTCAAATATTTTCATAACTTGTAATTTGTTGTGTTCCCCTGCTCTTTTCAGGCTGGCTGGCAGCTGCAGTGGCTGGGGGCAACATACCCCTGGGTGCAGGAAGGAAGGGCAGGTACAGGAGCCTTACCAGAGCCTTTGGGGAGAGGTCTCTTGGCTGTGCAGCAGCTCTTGGCAGCACACAGGCAGGCAAGACAGGACACGGCTTCTGAGGGTGTTGTTTATTTGGGGGTCCCACACTGGGGGGGCGGGGGCACAACTCCCACAGGACAGAGCAAGAGGCAAGCACACCAGAGCACCAGAGCACCTCACAGAGGGAAAGAGAGCGCCAGAGAGTGAGAGCACCAGAGCACCAGAGCAAGGGCCCAATACCTCCTGCTTCTCCTTAGGGGAGTTCCAGCGAGGGGGCAGATCAAGGCTTGCACCAATGGGATACTGATAGGGGAGAACACATCTTATGAACCAACGGGAACAGAAGGCAGGAGGGGTTGGGTGAATCAATAAGGCATCAAGGACGAGGTGATGGACAGGGGTTACAATGAATGACAACTTAGGGAGGGTTACAACTTAGTAATGAACTATACATTTTGGGGGTGAACAGAAGAACTGTTTAAAAAAATTAGTTACCACAGTAATTAATAATTGTATGCAAATTGTATATGTGCATAAAAATATTTATGAATATTTACTATCATCTTTGTTGTACCTTTTTAATGGATAAAAAGACATTTGTAAAAAATGCCATCCTGCATTTTTCAAGAAACACTAAAAATCATTCTCCTAAGAAAATTCATTTTCAAAATAAAGTGTGCAGAAAAAAATGGTTAAGTTCTTAGATGTTACAGTATAGCAATATATATGCAAATAATAGATTGACTGTTCAAGTTTTGATCTATTCTGATATTTTACAAACAGGTTTTATGATACTAGGAGAACTATTTAGTTGTATGTGAGTTAGATACACATTGCCAAATTTTTGAAAGTGATTCCTCTTGTTTGTTCTTTCGTAAAATTATCCAGGTGCATTTAAAGGTGTAGTTTTTATTTTATTTAAACATATAATCACATCTTTAATGATTGATGCAATTAATTGTAGTTATTGCTATTATGGTTGTTTACAAATGTAATTTATATGTAAATTTAATACTGAATTATTCATTTCACTAAATTTGATATTCCTGATAAGCCATGAGACACTGTCTTATGATTGCATTGTTTCATGCTTTATATTCAGATATGTTATAATTTTATTGATTTTTCTTAATTATATGAATAATTACCCCAAATAAAAATGGCAATAATGACTGAAACAGGACTAAAATGCCTTTAGGAATAAATACTAATTCTAATTTCAAATATATATTTATATACACACACATATATTTTGGATCCCAGATCTGAAGGAATCTAATCTGATGGAAACCTGAATTCTCCTATCTTGGCTTTATGTAAGAGATACTGTAGGATAAACAAAGAATACCAAACCAAAGAACAGAATCCTTTCACCTCCAAATATGTCTAGAAATGGAAAAAAGGAGTTTGTTCACATTACAGGTAGCCGTGTTTACTTTCAGGCCACAAAGACAGACTTTCACTCAGCTGACATTTTTCCTGCAGGAGTGGCTTCTGTGAGAAGACACCAGAAGCTGTTCTCGATGTAGGACAGAGCCAGTTTCAACCATCTCTAGTTGAACTTGAGGCTGAGCAAAGCTGAGCCCATCAGTAATGCTGGTTTCATCTCTTAAGTAATAGCTTTAAGAAAAGGCAAAAACAGTCTGTGCAGTAGCTGGGAGAGACAGGAGAAAGAAAATGTGAGACACAATTCTGAGAGCACTGGAGACAGTGAAGAAAAAGGGAGAAGAGGTGTTCCAGATGCTGGAGCAGATTCCTTTCCAGCCCATGGAGAAGACCATGGTGGTCCAATTTGCCTCACTATAGTCCATGGAGGATCGCAGCTGAGGAAACATCTGCCTGTAGCACATGGAGGACCCCATGGCTTTTAGGCAGGACCTGTGACCCCATGAGGACCCAAGCTGAATCAGTCTAAAAAGGACTTATACTGCCTCCCAGACTATGATTGGCATTGTGTTTGGGTTTTGTTACCTTCAGAAGATACATGATTCGCGCAGTCTGCTAAGTTCAACCACAAGTGAAGTGCCGAAACAAAAATGATACATTTTCAGACATATTATCTTCCAGCAGTTCCCATTGGCTTACAATTCCAATTTTTTTCTGTACCATTTAATTATCGCATCTAATCTATGCAAAAAAATTAAAACCTTAACTCAGCACTGTGAATTCAATTCTTGCAATGAATTTTCTAACTTCTAGTAAATTAATACATTACCAAGCATCACAATGTTTTTATTTATTTTAGCTTTATCTTTAAATTTTACTTGTGGCTCTACCTCTGTGATCAAAATTCTGAGTAAATTCGATAAAAAATTATTTGTAAATAGTCAGTCTTCATTCCACATTAATAGTAAATCGCCAGAGGAAATTAACAGCTGTCTAGGTTTAGAAGACAGGTATCTGCCAGGGAAAGCTGGAGTTTCCTTGGAATGGAGAATTGTCCTAGGGTGACTTTATGATGTTTGTATCCCCAATCGTCGATTCTGTTTGTGCTGTATATTGAGTTTCTGTATCTTTAAGACTGATTCTGAG
>VZUI01076106.1:0-59106 GCA_013401135.1 Cettia cetti
TCTCTGAGGAGCATTATAAATTGAACCCCATTTAGCTCTTTATCCTGATGAGCATGACAAAGTTCATTGGGGAGAAGTAACAAGAGTACAAATAACTTCTCATGAGCTGTTAAGCTTTTTGTGGTGTATTTATCTTCCACGCTTTCAGTTTAAAAATTAGAGTCAGCGATCTCTGTGTGACTGCATTGCACTTCCTAGTAGACAGACTGGCACTTGATCTCATAGGAAAGTGGAATGTAAGATAAAGTAAAATATACTTCACTGGATACAGAAATAGACTTTTGTAGTAAAAGAAATTTTGCATCAGCAGATAGTGCTGACTCTTTCTGTGTTAAATGAATCTTGATTTTAGTAGGTCGTATGTGGTCACAGAATTCGTCAGGTATGCAAACCTGTTTTTGTTTGATTCACTTGACACACAGGAGCTGACAGCTTCTCTGGAGATGATGTAAGGTCAAGATTGTGAAGCAGATGACTCAGGAAGTATTTCAGCAGTTCTTTGAGTGGAAGAGTGTTAAAATAAAGAAATTAATTTGTGTCAGAAATAATATGGACACAATGCTGCAAATTCTTGCTGACTAGTTCAGCGACATCTGAAAGGTACGACAAACAATCAATCTTTTCTCTTGGTGAAAATAATGAAATGTGACACTCTCTATCCAAGCTTGTGAGGCATAGGCATCAGTAGGGACAACTGTTTGTGGCAGGGAGATTGTGCACATGAACAATGGCTCTGAATCTCAATATGGAGTGAGAGGTAATGCATTGAGGAATAGAGCATTAATTTTCCTTCATTCTTGGTGCAGTGATCTGGAGTTTATGCAAAAGATGGCCTCTGAAAAGAAAACAGACATGTCAGTGCTTTTATGCAAGTATAATTTTGCGTGTGCTCTTCCACCTTGGTTTTGTGACTGAAATGCTTTAATTGGTTCTGTAAAGTGGCCTCTGGATAGAAAGGTTTCATATTTTAAAAGGTTCTGTCTCTGAAGGTGGCGATGAAGGAGCAGCCAGTTTGACTGGATATGATGTAGGTACAAGCTGCAGACAAATATATAATAGATTTTCTTTCTTGTTGAAATACTGAGTGTGAAGAATTTATACAAATAAAGTGCACACCATTCTGCAATAGCATTTTGATGCTCTGTCCCAGTCTGAGTTGTAGGAGGTTTGGAGCAATGAAATTGGGTGCAGGCTATTTGTCTTAAAAGGAGATGGATGGTGCAAGTGGATTACCATTCATTGAGATCTGCTTGCAAAGAAAACACAAAATAGGGAGGTAACTTTGAGACTTTCCCAGCCCTGTGTTTAATATCTATGTTTTTTCTTAGTTTAGGACTCAATCTTCCTGCAACAATGGTCAGCTGCTCCTTCTCCATTCTTACAGGCCCAGCTTCCTCGATCTCCCTCACTGTTGCAGGTAAATACTCTGTCAGCACAACCTTCCTGCCCATGATCAGTTGTACATAATCACAAGAGTCGTGCCTTCTCATAGGGAATAACTTTTCTGATCTTGCATTTTATTGTACCCAGAGCATTTACTGTAGCCAGATGCAGCAGTTTAGATTTGGTGCATGTCATGTAGAGTATAATGTTAATGAATATAATTACTTACACCTGTTTATAATCATGTTGGCTATTAGAGGGGGCAAACAAACATCCAGGTGGGTTTCTGTGATTGTAATTCAGAGTGGTGTTCTGCATGTAGAAGTGTGGTAGAAGTTTGTTAGTAGAGTAATAACTTTGGTTTACCTATTTCAAATCTGAACTTTCCTTCAGAAGCCTCATAGGAACAGGAAACGTACAGAAATTTAGTATGGATTGGTAGAGCACTAGTTGGTAGATCAAGGAAGAAATTTTAATTTTTCCTTCTTTGTCACTTCAACTTTTACTATGCATTTTTTCTGTTGCAATTTAACTTCTACTTTTTTAAAGAAAGGGTGAGCAGTTATGTAGAGGAAATGTTTCTTTAAAGTGTTTCCTTTTATTTTAAATGCATACTCCTCTCCATCTTTTTCTGAATCCAAACTCATCTACTGTAGCATCTATGAGAATATATACAATAGGAAATGTATAGATTTAGGTCAGAGACAGACAAGGAGAATTTCAGAGCCTGTATGACTCCTTTCCAGTATGCATCTCCAGCCTCTCGGGAGGAGACTGTTTGAACTCACTGGTCAAGGTTTTGGTTTTTTTAGTTCCTTTAGGCTTAAGACAATAAAACATTTTCACAATATTTAGGGGAACACCTAAGTTTGATAGGTAAATGAACAAGGTGGGGGTTTGTAGGTTTCTCTTGACTCTGTATCTTGCCTGTTAAATACAGGGCCATATTTCTATTTCAGTTCAGGTTTCCAGTGTAATATCTCTTCTTCTGCAGATGTGAGCAAAAATAATTTACTAAAAATAATATTTAGTGTAATTATAAGCGGATCTTACTTTTTTTTCCTGTCCCTTTCTGCATTTTATTTCTGACTTTTTTGAAAGTACTTATGGTTTCCTGGTGAAATATTTAGCCTCATGCCATACAAACTGTGAAATAGATCCCAGGATGTGTCTTCAACTCAGGCCATATAGGAATGGAAATCTTGTGTACTGCTGTGTGGGCAGCACATGTTGATTTTTGACATGAAACTCAATAGGATAAGGATTTTGATTCTTCTACTGTTTCATATTTTGATAAAAAGCAAAATGAGATTAGGAAAATAAAACCCAATCTAGGGAATAATTAACTTTATTTTTGCCTGGTGAATCTCAAAGCTGTTAGTTCTAGAAGTTGTTATATTACTCAAGTGTGAGGTGAGATCTGACTTGAATCTTGATTATAATTCCAGTAGGTCTAACTCTTTGCATTTCTTGCTTGTTATTGCTGTCTGATTGCTAACTTCTTATTTTCAATTGCAAGGCTGATTGCTTGTGTAGGTTTGGGTTTTTTTCCTTTCTGTTCTTTGAATTGTTGTAACGCCTTAAGCATCTTCAGATTTAGAAGAAGTGGTTTGCAGTGAGGATGAAATTCTTGAGTTGGCTGAACTAAGAAATATTGGGAGACTGGTTCTTCCCTCTCTATGTGCTGAGGAACTTTCTTTGAGCTTTACCAAATTTTTGTGCATGGGCAGAAAATACAGATGAAAGTTCTGTTTGGAATAATGGGATTGCCTCTCTGGGTCCATGTGTATGCATAAACTTATTTTTTCCAGTCTTAAGAGATTAACAGTTTTTCATCACTTTAATTTTGCATGGGACAAGTGCTCTTGCCTTACTGGTGGTCTTTTTTTGTGCTGGTATTAGCCTTTTCCTCAGTTATTTACATTTTTCAATAAATATTTCCTCCATTCTCGTTTGCTTCCTCTGAGGTACTTGCCTTGTCTCTGCAATGAGACTCTCTGCTGTGCCAGAGAATGGCCATTTCAGTAAATATTGCATCCATCCTTTGATGAAGCATCATACTGACAAAAATCCAGGTGTTTAGCTTGTGACTGCTCTCGGTGATAGAATCAGTAACTCTCACTGCTTGTGTGCTTTAATGTCCCATATCTATTTAACTGTGCAAGCCTTAAAAAAACCTCTTTAGTAACACATGGAATATGAAATTGGACTTCTGCATAGAAGTACCAGGCAGTTTTATTCTGTTGAGACTCTTGGATGAACTCTGACTTGCTAATTTCCCTTTTTGAGTCTCTATAAGAAGAGAGAGAAAAATCTGATAAAATACTTTTTTTGTTAACAATGGAATTTCTCAGTGGAGTTTTCACATCTTAAAGGTTAGTGTGTGTGTAAATCAAGAATGACTCTCAATATTCTCTCTCTCTCTCTCTAACTCAGTCCAGGAGCATGATGAAGCACAGAAGGGAGTAATTATGAGTACTTACAATAAAGCTATATATAAAGCTCACCATAAGCAAAGTATAATCACTGTCATACAGAATAGATACCTGGCCAGTGTTGAGGTGAACTTATGCCTTATTTATTTCTAACCCTTTCTGACACAATTTCTTTTTGGTAAATTTCCCTTTATCTTTTTGGAAGAGAATTATAGGAGTATATTGATGATGAGAGTTTGGTTGGGTTAAAACTTCAGAATTCCAGTGGCACATTGCCTTAGTCAATTCTTCATTCCATATGTTTAAGTACAAATATACTTTCTTAAAAAATAAAGCACTGAAAGCTGGAATCTCTAGATTTGTGACAAATCAGTATTATACAGCTTAAGAGGATTGAGCTTTAAGGAGAATGTTGATTTTTCAGAAGATTGTTAATGTAATTAAAATGAAACACAATAAAAATCCTCTTCTGTGGGGAAGGACCCTGAAAAGCTGAATTCAAATAGGCTTCAGGCTGTTTCTTTAATGCATTTGAGTAAAACATTAAAATAGAAAGATTTAACAATTCCTGATTTTTTTTTCTTTTCCTCCTAGTTCAAAAAACCAGGCAGGGGAATTGTTGAATAGAGGACATGTTATTCACTACTTATTATCGGTTAAGAAAACCTTGAAAAGCTTAAAGATCCGGTTAAAGTGGAAGCTATTTGAAGAGAACAAATTTTATAGTGTTGGAATTTTTGTCTATTGTTGTTCAGATGGTTTAAGAAACTTTAATTTTGTCTATTCCAAGTAAGAGGTAATTATCCAGAACAGTTTGTGTTTTCTGAATTCAGTTTTGCCTTTAAATGTGGAAGTTTTACTGACCCCTGAGACCAAGCTTGAATGGATTAAAACCCAAAAATCTCCACTAAACAACCATCAAGGGGAAAAAAAAAGTACATAGACTTTTCTGTTTCAGTATCCAGCCATGGCATGTGCTTTTAACTAATTCCCTCTGGTGGCAGGTGCTGTTCACAGCACGAGCAGTTTTGTCCAACTCTTTCTACTGTGCTGGTTACTTATAACTTCCTTGATAATGTGTGTATCTTCTCCTTGGTGACAGAAGTCAATGTCTGTTCCAGTTTTTCGGGTTCCCCACTATTCCTCAGAGAGCTTTAAAGAAGGTAAATACTACTTCAGCTTCGCTGCTGCTGGTTTGATTGTACATTAATTATTCTAATGATGATGCTTAAGAAAAAAAGAACGTGCACGTTTGCATCTGAGCATTGTAAAGGAGCAGTAAGCTCCCAAGAGCGATTTAAAATGAAATATACTAAGGAAATCTATTGGGAAAGTATTCTTGAGTAATGAAGTGACATGAAGAAATGCCTGCTTACAGGAGAAAAAAGTAAATGAATTATGGAATCTGGTGTTCCGGTAGATTAATGATGTTGCAGTTGGTTTTATATGTGACCAGCTAATTAAAATAAATTTAAAAAAGCTCTTTGTCTTAGGAAACAAGTAGGCAAAGGGCTAGAACATTTGGCTTGTCACATAAATAAAGGGAACACCTTTCTTAGTGATTAAGTTTTCAGAGATTCTCTTCGATTTCCAGGAAGGAGACTGAGCAAAATATGTGTTTGAGAATACATTCAACTCCAGAACTGTTACATGGAAGCTGTTTTAAAATCCTGATGCAGATTACTGTTGCTTGTTATAATGGCAGAATGAGAATTATACAGAGACTTTGTTAATCCTAATGCAATCCGATGATTACAGTGATTTTGAAATTGCAAACTTCTCTTTTACTTAACATAAAAATCAATTTCAACTATCATAGACAGGGAATTGTACTACTTGTTGAGTTTTCTGAAAGGTCATTCTAGGTATACAGATGGTATAATTGTGAAAAGTACAAGAGCTGAGGAGAACTTCCAAGTATGGGCTGTGCTGAAATGAGCAGCTCATGTGACAGAGCAGCAAAGTTTCACCCATGGTTCACAGCCTGGATCACGTTTGTGCCTCCTCTGTAAGGGTGTCAGTACTGCTCAGTGCTCCTACTTTCTGTCAGCTCACAAAAGGATGGAGCTGGCAATTCCTGTGTTACCAAGGGCTCCTGACAATCTGCAAACCTCTCTCCTCCAGTCTGGCCAGAGCTGGTGCTGGCTGCCTTTATGGAAGGAGGTAGAAACTCAGGGCAGTCCCAAAACATGTTGTAAACCGGGAAGGGGGAAGCAACTAGCAACAGGTAAAAAGCAGGGAGGCAGAGAAGAGAAAAAAGGCAACTTGGCAGCACTAAATTCTTCAAAATAGTGTTGAATGTATTTTTGTATTTGTAACTTTAAAAAAAAACCTGAGAAATTTTGCAGTTTGTATTCTTTGCCACTTATGAGCTTTAATAGTTTCTTAGTGCATGGTATGCCAGGAAGGAGAAAGCAGCCTACTTTCCTGCATTAGGTGGTGTGTTGGACAGCATCTCCTCCACATCCTTGTTGCCTTCTGGCACTGTATTGCTGCCTCCTCAAGTTGGTAATTTGAAAATTTGAAAAGCCACAAGCTATTCAGCAAGTGCTCGTGTTTCCATGCAGTGATTTTGCATGAGCAGTTCATATATTTGAACTGGTTCACTGAGTACCAGCTTCAGCTCCAGGTACATGGGCAGGCATTCCTGGGAAATACTGGCAGTTCCATCATCTCTGCAGTGATGCCTCCAGTAAAGCCTCCTGTGCTGTCACATTTTAAGAATAATTCCTAGCAGAGATGTGAACTGCAAGTTGATGGGTGACCACCATTGGTTACCTGTGCCGAGAAGATGAAGCTGATTCATAAAAAGTCACTCTTCATGGTGTTTTATTCCCCATTTAAAGAGCAGTTGCTTAAAATTGAGTAATTTTTCTATTTGGATGAATGAGTGATGAAATAGATTAACTAAAGTGTAGCTTGATATTATAGATGTTTATAAATTATTAACATGGTAGGATTCAGTTAGAATACTTTTGCTGCCATTATTCAGGTCTGGTTCTGTTTTAGAGGGTTTTTCACATAGAAGTGAGGACAAAAGAAGATGTAAAAAAACCCCCACCAAAAAAAAACAAAAAGAAAAAAAAAAAAACCAACCAACCAAAAAAACCAAACCCTAAACCACTAAAACCAAAAGGAACAAAGACAGTTTTACAAATGACTGGTTCTTCTTGAAGAGAATATCTGGGGTGCAGCAAGATAGGCATTCAGGAGCCTCATCCAAGTTTGTCAGGTGAATTTCAGATTGCTCCACATGCAACTAATGTTCAGCTCAGACTTGGTCTTGCATTGATCATTTGATGGAAAATTCTTAGTATTGTGTTCAGCAGTTGCCAGTTTCATGTTGGACATCTGAAATCGGGTTCTCCCTCATTTCATAGCAGTGTTGCTTCAAAAAATGGAGACAGTGATTTTTTGAGTTCTTTGCTGATCTGTGTCCCAAGAACACAGACTAAACATGTTTCCTCTTGTCTATGTGATCTCTCAGGACAGAGGCATTTCCAGCTTAAACTGCAGGCAGTGTCTGAAAAATGCTGTACTCATCCATGCTTCTAGGCAATAGTGAAGACTGGGGGGATTTTGCTTGGTTTATGAGTACAAAGTTCACATTTGTCAGAGTGTGCTTACCCCTCAGCATTTCTTTCAGTCATATTTTTAAAAGTCTATTGTTTTTACCTCTTAGAGTTTCTTCTGAAGTTATTTTTTTCTCTCTTGTTTCTGTGTAAGGGAAACTTGAGCCCCTTGCCTGTTTTATCCTACTGTAAAATTAGAAAAAAAAATCTTTCCTTGCCATTTTTTCACATGAATCCATTTTCATTTGGAACTTGGTGAATCTCCTTGACTGATGTTTGGTTTTGTTAAACTAAAGGGGAAAACCCACCAGTGTTATTATTATATATCTTTTCATTTACAGCTTTGCATTCGAAATCAGGAATTTGGGATAAAAAGAAGATGGAACACAAGAGGTAGGTGTTGTCATGTTGTGTCAATTGTCATATGAGGAAGGTAAGGCTGTTCTTGTGTAGAGGTGGTTGGTTGGATTTTAAAGTGAAATATTTAATTTGAAGTATTGGGCTGAAACAATGTTCTTAATTGACTATTTGCATTACTCTAGATAGCCTGCACAAATAACAATTGAGAAGGTAGAAAGCCCCAGAGTTTTCTTAATATTTAACTCAGGTCTCAGAAGGAGCAACTAATAATTGAATGATACTGTATTATAGACTTGGAGAATAAATCTTGGAGATTCAGCCTCAAAGGAGGTATTTGTATTAGAAAGCCACTTTTTTCTGAAATCAGGAAGTTGACTTACTGTCTTACTGCACAACAACTGCACAGTGTTTGAGCATTATTAAACCCACCAAATTAAATTTTAAACATGTAAATGCAGTTGAAAAACTGTACTGTGCCCTTTATTCTTTGTTCTGCATTTCATTTTTGTTCAGCAAGTTTTCCTATGCCTCTGAAACAAATCTACAGATATAAGTGAAACCTGCATGATACAAATTGTTGTTGATGTTTTCATTCTTTCTACTCTCAAGTGTTATTCTCTGCCTGCCTTAAGACAACAGCTGGTATCTCCTTGAACTCTATTTTCAGACCGTTTTTTGAAGCTTATCCTTGCCCAGGGTCTCAGTGACTCTTTGAGAATACGAAGTAGATCTGTGTGCCTTCATGCTTCACAATTTGGCTCTGCAACTTTGAAGTCAATCTTCACTAACTTATCTTTCTCTTGGATGTTAATCATTAGCACATAATTTTATTATGTATTATAATTATATATTTATTAATTAGCATCATATCTGTGCATTCCTTACCCAAGTGCTTGTCTTTCCTCTTTACATTTTCTTGTGTAACTATTTTCTGTAATCTTTCAGTCTTCTGGCCAAGAGTTAAGACCAAATAATAAATCCCTCTTTCTTAGTTATACTTGTGTAATAATGATTTGCTGGCTTTACAGCGATGACTGTTTAAGCATGGAGCTAAATTACAGTTGTGTTCATTATGAGCTCAATGTTTCCTGTTTACCACGTTTAGGTTGAGGAAATGTCACGATCCAGTAACAGGCAAAAATAGCTGTAGTGGCTTCAGTGTCCTGGCAGGGTAGCTTACATGTCACTGCATATCACTTTTACAGTACAGTAAATAATCTTGTTTTATTACATGACTTCTCTACAGTATGCCTTTTGATAGCTTCACTTTGACCATTTTCTGCAGTGGTGAAAGCATTACTGATAATGCACAGGACTGTCTAACAAATCCTTCTGCAAATTTATTTCCAGTGGAACACTACCATGGGAAACAGAAGAATAAAACATGCAGCATTTGAGGAGGGAGGTTATCCTGTGAATAGTGTATCTTCTTGCTCGTTATAGTTGATGGATTTTTTATTAAAAATTAAGTGAATCTCATGAAACACACTATACTATAGGAAAGAAGAACCGGTACTTCATGACTGAACAACAGGGCCAGCTTGGGGGTTTTAAACATATTTCACAAAACTTGTACAGAACCATCTGCCCAGAGCAGCATTCAGGATTGTTCATGATAATCCTTCGATACTAAAACCCCCTAAACTTTCTCTCCTATGTAAGGGAAACTTACTTCGAGGACGCAGAAAAGATTACTTGGCATATTAAAACTATGCTCCACTTCTGTTTTCCATAAAATTCATGCTATGATAATGTTCTATAAATAAGGTCTGAAGTATGCAAATCAAAATTTTAGTGGCCAGTTTCGGGGTATTATACTTCTGTGTTCTTCTGTCACAGCTATGCTCTGAAGTGCAAAGAGCTGCTCTAATCTTGTGAACCATTAATGAATTTAGCTGGTATTGTTTTTAGCAGGGGTTAATAAGTTTCACAGCCATTAATAAGAGCTAATTTATTTTATTTTTTTTTATCTGATGAAAAGAAGAATTTGATTTTGACTTAGTAAGGTGATACAATCCTAACCAACATAGCACTGCTGGCAGTTTTTATGGATTCATTTTGGATTTGTGTACATGCATGTGCCCCAAACACTGAAGTTTACCAGAAGGCAATCTGTGCTGCCTGCAGAGTGCAGAAATACAGATGAGATTTTATTAAGAACTGTAATACTAATAAATATCTTTCAGCTGTTTCTTGGGGAGTCTTTTAGACCCATGGCTGTTAATCCTTGTCCCAGTTCTTGGGGAAAATCTATTTTGTTTCAAAGTGCTTTATCTATAATCAGCTTATTCGGAATTAATCTCCATGCCCATCTGCGGGCTCCTGACAGACTGGTAATTTCCCTTCCATCTCAATCCCGTGCCCAGAGGAATTGCACACTTGTAGCTAGTAAAATTTTTGTTATTTTCAGCAAATGTAAAATTGCCACAGGAACAAAAAATAAGGCTTTAAAACAGGGATATTAATGTTAGGTAACTGTGCAGCAAGAGCAATGTTTACCAGTAAGATCTTGCAGCCACTCATTTAGCCACCCCAAGATTCAGTGTTGTTTGTTTCAACATCCAGTTTTGTGTATTAAAAAAGAGGGAAGTAAGATCAAACACAATGCAATGGAGTAAACACAATGAAATGTTGTCCTACAGCCATATTCCTTGTAGAATCAATTTTCACTTTCCTTAGAGATGTTTGTTGTTGACAGACATTTGACAGTATCTTGAAATGCAAATATGCATTTCAAGTACAAAGCTTTTCAAGCTCCTCAAATGCTCAGATTTTCTTCACTTAAGTGTGTAGTCATGGTTCACTCCTGTACTTCTTTGCATGCATTTGGAACCTCTTAGCTAGAGATTTTCCTTTGAGTATTTAAAATGTTTTATAAATATTGAACAGTCCTTCATGCCTGCAAGATCCACAGTTTTCAGATCTCATCTTTTAACCCAGATTTCAGGTTACTTGGGAAGTGACTAATTCTCTGGAGTCACTCTGATAATTTTTGAAAGAGTTGGAAATGGCTTGATTCTTTCCTCAAGTTTTTGAGCATATGTACAATCCCTTACATCCCATATCCTTCTCTCTGGATGAAATAGGGATAGGCGAGAGACGTACAGTTATCTTGTATTTTGCTTTAAGTATTGACCCAGGCCAGAGGCTTGGAGACTGTGAACTCCTGGCTTGGAGACTGTGAACAAGCAAGCCTTCCTGTGCAAAAATACTGTTCCTGTAGAGTTTTGGTAATCTAGATTCCTAGATTAGAATTTGAGATTCTTTTTTGTAGTTCCCATCCCCAAATCCAGTGTGTGCTCCTCCTCCTCAACAGCTGATGTTTATGCATATGTGTAGAACTGTGGATTTATGTTTTTTGTATGGAGTCTAGTGCTGAAAATGTGCTGATAAAGTATTTAGGCATGTAACCCCTTCTGATAAATCCAAAGAGCCTAAATGAAGGTTTAACAACAAAATAGCTGCTATTGAGTTAGAGTCCATTGCTTTGTGTTTTTTCCCCCCTTTGCTCCTCTAGAGAGATAAAACAATATGACAAAAGTTAAAAGATAAAGTTATAGAAGGTGAATGGCACCTGTTTCATTCATTCTCAGTAGAAAGGCCCACCTGAGTATTTCTGTAATTTATGGTAGATCAGTGAATTCATATCTCAAAATTTCAAAACCTCACATTCTTCTGGCTGGCACATGGATGACAGGCCTGGTACTGAACATTTGCTTGAATTTTGTTGTTAATGAACACTGTGATGTTAAGTGTTGCTGTCCATTGGGAATGTTACGGTACTACATCTTTTGAAGACTTTTGGACCCAAGAATTTACAAGATGTGTTCATCAAATGCTTGGTTGTTATTTGTAATCCAGTTTGTTTTGCTTACTGATGAAATCCTTCTCCCTCTGTTTGTAGGGTGATAAAGTTAAATCTCTTCTCCTGAATTTGTTCTGTTGTAACACACTGATGCCTGAGCAGGTGCTGAGGAATGATTGCTTCCTCATAGCTGATGTGATTCCAGTTTCACTGCAACCAGGTGAAGAGTATGAGCTGCATAAAAAACCAAAATTCTGAGACAACACATAGGAAAAAAAAGTCATTAACCTAGGAGAACGGAGCAAACGTTACTTAATAAATGAAAACTTTTCCATCAGGTGTTTGAGACTTTTGTTTTGAAATCATTGACTTGATCTGAAGTATCAAAGTACAAAAGGTTTGGTAGGTGCATTCATTTTTTGAGATTATACAGTCTTCACTTGTTTCCTTTCCGTATGTTTTATTCTAGTTAAGTATTGGGGGTTTAAAGTGTTATTTTACTGATTCTGTTCTTGGTTTGTCAGCCTTTTTCTTTTACTCATATGTAAGCTTTAAGTTTACAGAGACCAGCTTTGTTAGATGCCAGAGATTTTTAAGATGAAGCTTTAGTGAGTTGGTTTAAAGTTTAGTGACTTTTTATTGAGTTTTCTATCCTTCTTCATGCTCTAAATCCAGATAACTCTTAAAGATGTTCTAGGGCATTATTTTTTTTGCTGAAGACTTGTTTTTATTGCATAGACCAGTTGTTTTTACAGTAACTGCCTTCAGGATTTAAATCAACATCCCAGTATACTGCTTTGAAAACTGGTAAAAGAAATTGTGAGTCCCCTTCCTATTTTCTGTCTTTTTTCCTTTGAAAAAATGCAATCGGCTTTCTAGAGAGCAGCCATTCTTCTAGTTGCTCCTTTGCTCTGCTCCTGCCAACCAAAATATTCTACACACAGCTTTGCAAAACCTACTGTTTACTTGCTCTGTGTGCATATGTTACCTGTTATTAAAAGGTTTTTTTGCAGTAGCTATGAGGGTGTGATTTTCGCAAATGACTCTGTTTGCCTGCAACACTTGGCTGTTGATACTTCTATTGAAAAACTATTGTCAGCTCTTTATCTTTACAGGAAATTGTTGTTTATCTTTAGGAAGGTTTCCTTTCTTCTCAGAAAGGGGCAGGTCAGAGTGTGCAGTATTGCTGTAGCAGTGTGTTTAGCCTCTGGGTGCTGCTCTTGGACAGCGCTGTTGGCAGGCAGCTCCTTCCACTGCTGTTTTGTGGAAGAGTTACTGATGCTGCTTGTTGCATGGAGAATGTCAAAATGCAGTATGTAATAGGAAAGCAGCAGCACCAGGGGAACTGGGGAGCCTCCGGGTACAATAATATGATCCATGGTGGACAGAAGATACCCTTGGCAGGCTCATGCTTGATATTATTCTTGGTTTTCTATCCTTAAACCAAAATTAGATTTTTTTTTAATGTGGAATAGTGTGTAAGGTGCTCATTGTCTTTTTGTAATATGATGCTGATTTTTTGATTTCTGTAATGTGTAAATAACCAAAGACAGTAAAATATAAAATACCATATAAAAGGTATATTTATGACATAAAAAGTATTTTTATGTAGAAGTTTTGATTAATATGATAAATATTTTGATTACAGAAAACATGGAAGAATAATACCTTGTGAATGAATACAAACATTTGAGAAGTTTTGTGGAATGCTTTCCAAATACTTGATTGCATTCTTTCCCTATTAACTAACATTTTATTAATTTTGTTATTAAAATTCTAACTCTAATTTCAATGAAAGTTAAACTCTGAAGAGAGGTTAGACTAACCTGTGTAACCAATGTTAGAATAAATATTTTCCCGGTTTTCTGGTTGGCAGTCCATGCAAACTAAAGTCCACTTAAATTCCCAAATTGTTAACTTTCTTGGTTTTCTGAAACCACAAGTCTTCATGTATGCTTGATTAAAGAAAAATAAATTACAGATTATTCAAAATTTCTTCACCACCTGTAAGTATTATGAAACCTTTTGTTATGTATGAGACTTTTCTATTTAAATTAAATGTTGATTAAAGTTTTAGTGTCACCATTTCTGTTTGTTTCTATGTTGACATTTTCTGTGGTAATTTTGTATCTCTGGCTTTTTTCCCCTTTATTATTTGCCAGAGGCCTTAAGAAAACAGGTTGGTTGAGGGTCGTGTTGCACAGCTCTCGTGCCAAAGCTGAACGCTAATCTATGGTAATGGACTGCCTGCTGTGTGGTCTGAGACATCTCTTTCAGTTGCATCTCTTCTGGCTAGAAATGTGTACTTGGAGGATAGGGAAAGGAGGCTGAAATGATCCTGTAGGAATCATCTGCCTCCTTGCTCTCTTTCTGTTTCTTCTAAGATGCCCAAGGAAGCTGTCCTCACTCTTCCTTGGTGTCAGAAATCTGCAGCTTTGAGCAGAGTCCTTGCACAGGCCAGGATGGTGAGGGCCTGTCAGAGGCTGGGTGTTGCTTTGCTGGGAAGTAAGTTATTGGGAAGTTGTCATGGGCCCAAGGCTCCTTACAGCCTTTAACAGTAAGCCTGCAGTTCAAACCCTAGGTAGTGACAGCTTTCTTTTGTGGGGGCTGTTACCTTTATTATTAGTTCAGAGTTGTGTTCTCCCCTCACTCCTCCCCTTGATGCTCACCAGCTGTGCCTTGGAATCTGTCTTGGCTTTTGTCTAGTACATCATACCCAAGTTGGCCACCACAGCTGCCTTCTAGGCTGTAGAAACTGTGACAAAGTTAACTCAGAGGAAATGCTCTCTTCAGGCACCTGCAACCCTTTCCTCTGGCTTTACCTAACCCAGCCTGCAGACCTGCCATAAGGCTGCTTTGTTCTTTCAGCACATTGGGAGAACATCAGCCTTTCTTATCTCCATGGTTTGGGTGGAGTAGGAGGAACTATTTCAGTTCTGACTGCTGCACCTCTGGTCTGTTCTGGAGACTCCTGCTCTTGTGTTCAATACCTCTTATTCTTTGTGCCTACCTTAACATCCATAATAACATTACCACACCTTTCCAGGTAGTTTGCTGTCCACTTCATCAGTATTTAATACTTGTGCCTGTGTAGTTTTGAGAAGGGTTGGGGTGAGTATTTTGTACTTCAAAGTAGATTTTTGCTAGTTTTGAGTCCTTCTAACTAACACTCACTGGTATTTTAACATTTTTTTCCTTAAGTATGTATAGCTTGCAGGTTAAATTATATTCCTTCATAGGTAACTGCCTCAAGAACTTCCCCTAAATGGTCAAAGATTGATTTCATCTGCAGTCACTTAATTTCCCCAATTTGCAAGGAAACTGGAATGAATTTATCCCAATTTCAAATCAGGAGTCTGATAGCTTGCAAGTTGATAACTTTCTAGACTGTGATGAATGCTTGAGAGCCTGATCTTCACTCACATAATTTAAAACTCTAGTGGAAACATTCCTCAGATTTCTGGGTGTGTGCTGACAGGCACTAAGACAATATGCTGTGCCATAGCTCCTGCAGAAGCTGTCTTGGACTGTATGTTCTTCACAGCAGACATACCATGGCTAGATAAACAATTTTCAAATTGTCCTAAATCTGCTGCAGTGATGGCACACAGGATCAAGTGTTGGAGTTTGGTTTTGGCAGTTTTAGGTTCAGGGGCTGCAATACATCAAGACCACACCATGTAGAAGGCTGAGTTAAAATGCTGAATTGGACTTTTTGTAAATATATTTTAGTATGTTATATATGTCTAGTGTTTGTGTGTTAATGCTGTAAGTTATGCTACCAACAGGCAGAGAGAAATGATATTTGCTCTGCTTGTGTGAAGATGTGATGTTTGTTTGTATTTTTCACCTGCTGTGTTGCCAGTAGCTATTTAGCTGCCTGATGCCTGTTGGTGAGACCCCCTCCTACTTCCTGTACTGCAGAGATGGGAAAGCTTTCCAAAACTCCCTGACATGCCTTTTTTCTCTTGTGAACTTTCAGCTGCTCAACTTTCCTGCAACCTTAACAATTGGTAGCATAATCAAGCAGACCAGATCTGTTCTGCCTCATTTTGGCAGTCCCAGTCTGGATCAGAAGTTTCTGGTATTCTGAATATGGTATTACAAGTTTAATCAGTCATTTTAGCAGCCCTCTAGCTTCTTTCTGACCTCTTTTTCCAACTGCATGGCCTGGTGTTTCAGCAAAGCCAAAGGCTGTACCACCTGGCATTGTTACATTGGATACTGACAGATGTGACAGCTCTGGAAAACCAGTCCTTGTTCTAAGTCAAAGAAGTTGGTGAATGTTGGTGAACCTTGGGGCTTTGTGATGGAAGGTGATATTCCTTTGGATGACTCAGCTGCAGGTTTTGCCTTTATCAGGTGTGTCTTGGGTTTTCTCCCAGATGTGGCCTACAATGCTTGTGCTGTAAGAGTGCATGTTACAGCCTTGGGTGCATGCAGTCAGCTACAAGGACTGCAGGAACATAGACATCCTCCTCTCCATCACTTACTGAGCCCTCCATGCACTGCTGCAACTTCTCTTTCTAACCAAATTCTTGAGAACTTTTCTTCTGTTCTCTCTCCCTACTCTGGCAATAAAGTTTCTCTGTTGCTCTCAAAGACAGTCTCTTGTGGTGTTACCACAATCTAAAGATCTGTGAAATGCAAGTTCTTTACAGTGTTGTCTGATGTACCCTGGAGTGGGTTTATTGCCCTGCCAAGGCAGTAGAGTAGACACAAGGACAATTCTTGAAGGAGAATAAGACATATGTATCCAGTAGACAGTACTTCCAATGTCATGATGCTCTGTAGAAGGATTTTTAGGTGGTAATTAACACACTTCAAATTTTTGTGCTGTGTTTGCATGAACTGTGGTAAATTGCAAGCTGTGCAAGTCCTACCAGCTGAAACACTGAATAAACACACAAGAAGCCTTGTGCAGCTTAAAAGTCACATGCAGTGTGAATCTGTGTAGCCAGCACAACTCAGAGGATTTCTTTGTGTACAAGGGTTTCAGTTTCCAGGATCAATTTGATCTCCCTCAGGAGAGAAACCAGGAGAATTCTTTTGGAGCAAGTAGACTGAAGATGTCTTTGTCCAACTATTGTGATGAAAGCTGGGTTCAAGGGAAAAGCCTACTCATCTCTAGATCAGGAGATGCAGGTAAAGGCTGATGGAAGTTGAAGTAGTGTTACTTTAAAAAACATTTTTTTCCTCATTGAACTTTGTTTAAAGTTGAAAGCTGGTGTTGGGAAATGCAGTTCTGTTCCATAGCAATTTTTCTTCCTTCTAATTTAAGATAATTGTCAAAATGGTGACTCCACAAAAGCAAAACCAAGCTCTCCCTGAAGGCTGATTGTGACTGGCAGGCACAGTTAAGGCCATAGTTTCCAACATACCACATGAAAGAAGGAAATACTTCAAAGTTTTTCTGGTTGGACAACAGTATGTTTACACTAATGCCTTTTTCCTACTTTTTTGAAATAGTTTGTTAACCAGAATCTGACTTTATTGTATTACAGTGATATATCTACAAAGCTGTTATGTTCTAGAGACATCTTTTGCTGTCAGGGCTTTATATTTCAGTCACTATGACTTGACAGACTTTGTATTTCAGTATTAACTCCTTACATTGCCTCTACAAATGTTGCTGCTGTAGATAGTGAGAATGGTTTGGTGCTAGTGATCTTTTGGAGACACTGTTAGTTATTTCATGGTGTCATTTGCAAGTAATGTGACTGCTAATGTGCATAAACTGTGAGGATGAACATTTGGGTGTTTTGTAGTTATTTGCCTTTTCCCCTACAACTTAATAATAGACTTCCAGCCCTGTCTGCATGTGTGCTGCAGATTTTCCCACCATTTTACTAGGGAAGACCTATTCTTTAAAGATAGGATCAAAAATCTCACTCTTATTTATAATCTTCTGTTCCTATTGCTGCAGACAGAAATGGTGAGGGGAACTCGGGGGGATGCTGCATACCAATGACTCGGTTTTTGAATGCCACTTTTTCCTCCCTGGGTATTTTTGTTTCAGTGAAAGTGTCTCTTAAAAAAGACAGGTTTTGATAGGAAGCTTAATAAATATGCACTGGAATTTGCTCTACGTGGTTCAGCTGAGGCATACTTGATAGTGCCTATACATACCACCCAAATACTATTTCAAGCACAAGTGGTGGTATTAGCTCCTGATGCTCCTAACTCTACCAGAAGTTACAGTTTTAGTCCTTTGCAAGAACAGAGTGAGGAAACAACCTGTTAGTGCTCTTAGGTGAGCCAAAATGCTGAATCTGGTTTATTGAACACTCGGTGTATTGAAAATTTTTTAGTCAGAGCATGCTGACAGGCTGGCAAGTTGTGTTAATATCTTAATACCTCAGGGCATTTATAAAGTTAATATTTTAGTATTTTTTGGGTTTTGGCTCAACTTCACGATAAATTTTTTATCTTTTAAAAGTTCAGTTTATGACTGTCATTTAATTGACGATAACTACGAAATACACTAGCTGCAAAGCAATAAATAAAAGAAATGCAAGCACTATAATTTGGAACACGGTAATCTTAGTAGCCTGAGTCATGAATTTCATCATCTGCTGCAGTTAGTATAATTTTATGATTCATAAATCTATTCATTTCTTTTTTTAGTGTGTCATCAGATAAACAGCTCAACAGTAAGGTGGCAGAATTGTCTTGTCTCACCCCAGTTGTAGGAGAGAAGGCAGGTCTCTTCCTATGTATACGAAGTAAATCTGTCCCTCTGACCTCTTAAATCTGCAAAACAGCTTCCTGTGCTTCAGTGCAGCACTTGCTCATTAAGGCGTTCAGATTATCAAATGACCACTACCTCAACCTAATATTTATAGTTTGTTCAAATTGTTTAGAAATGCATTTGTTTATATGCTGAAGGTGACCTTCCTCTATGGATCAGTGCACAGACACTTGCAGAGTGATCCTGGGCTGACTAAAGCAGGAAGTGTTCAGCATTTGTTTAATGTTAAGTCAGTGCTACTACAGAAGTACTGTCAGGCCCTCAAATAGTGGATGGTTCTAATTTAATTACAGGAAATATGCTTTTTCCATTACTCTCTGTGGATTCACTTACAACTGAAAATCCTCAAGTGGTGTGATATGTTTTGGAATGTTCCTCTTTCTAGGTGCCATGCAAGCTACAGTACCTGCTTCCTACTAAACCTGAAGTTTGAATAGTTCTACAGAAAGGATCAATCTTTAGATAGGTAGGGTAGAGATACGTTATTAAATCAGAACTTGCCTTAATTTATGAGAACGAATTTGCTCTAGTAATGTTGGGTTTTCAGGAGCCAGTGGTGAGAAGAAACAAGTTAAGGGAGTATAAATATATGACCAGCATCTTTGAACCTATAGTTATTCACTATAAAATCAGTACCCTCAGTTCATAGAATCACAGAATCTATGAGGTTGGGAGGGACCACAGTGGATCATCTGGTCCAACCTCCCTGCACAAGCAGGGACTTCCTAAAACAGAGGGCACAGGATTGTATCCAGGTGGTTCTTGAATATCTCCACAGAGAGAGACTCTCTGGGCAACCTGTTCCAGTGCTCAGTCACTTGCACAGTAAACAGGTTCTTCATATTCAGGTGTAACTTCCTGTGCATTAGTTTCTGCCCATTGCTTCTTGTCCTATTTTTCAGCATTGCTGAGTAGAGCCTGGAGTAGAGTCCATCCTCTTGCCATGCTGTTTTCAGAGACTGATAGACATTGATATATAAATAAGCTTATCTAAGGTAAATGCCATGCAGGCTGAAAGTGCTGGGGTATTGGCTCATGGCACTGCCTTGGCCAACTGGAGATACAACCATAGTGTGACACAAAGAGGCAGGGCTTTTCACTGACCCAAAGCCTGGGTTTTAAAAATGCTTGCCAGGGTCCCTCTCTGCCATGTGTCTGTCCATGTTAGCACGGACACCTGAAACTATCCTGTACTGGCATGCATAAGGGTATGCATTTTGGTGTCTGTATTTAGATTCCTCTCTGACTGCTGCTTTTAGGTTTTCATTTAATTCACCTACTTCTCTGCTCTGTGGGGCTCTGTGAAAAGTGGTTCAGTTGTGCCTTTGGAAAATATACATTAATTCTGGAATGGCCCATGTACTATCAGCCACTGTATAGTATCTCCAAATTTTTAATTGTTTTTACAAATCTTAGTATTAAAACTCCATTTCCTTAAGTTGCTGTGTAAGATGATGTCACGTCTAAAGAATATGCAAAATCATGTATTTTGATCGTGCACTGATCATGTTAGTAGCCTACAAACCTGGATAAATTAGCTTTATCAAATTAAGTGTCAAACGACTTCAGCATAAACAATTTGAGAAGACAGAATTTTTAAGACTTAAAACATGTCCAGTGACTTCAATGCTATGATCTCTCATTTCAGTAAATTAACAGAGAAACTCCTTTTGGCCAAGGTACCTTTTCCAGATTTAAACCTCATCCATCAAGGAAGAATAAAAACTCACCAGAGATAGTTTAGAGAGGAGTATAAGAAAGTCAAATGTCTACAAACTTTGACCCATGGGCTAGAAAAAAGACTTGAGTAAAGAGATGGTTTAATTTTTCAAAGAGGCAGAAACCTAGAACAGAGCTGAACAAAATGGAATTGTTGTTCCTATGTATTTTCTTTGGGGATAAATGGATTGAATTTTACAGCAAAGGAAGTTAAAAGTTAGATATGGCTTCAAACTGAAAGAGAGTAGGTTTAGACCAGATATTAGGAAGAAATTCTTTACTCTGAGGGTGGAAGAGGTTACCCAGATAAGTTGTGGATGTCCCTGGAGGTGTTCAAGCTTGGATGGGGCTCTGAATAACCTGGTCTAGTGAAAGCCAGGGGGGTGGAACTAGGTGATCTTTAAGGTCCTCCAACCCAAATCACCCTATGACTCTATGACATAAGCAGGAAAAAAACCCCATTCTAATTCAGCATAATTAAACTCTGGAATGTATGGCTTTGTAGTGAGATAAGGTATCTGCCTGGCAGAGTGACACAGGTATGTATAGTTACTATTGAGTGGAGGCTGGGCTGGAGAACTAGTTTTCTGTTCTACTTGACTCTGTGTTTTGAAATTTTTTTTAATGTATCACTTTGCCTTAAGCCATCACTACTAAGTAGGTTGGTTTCAGCAAGGAAGAAATGTGTGAACTTGAAGTACCTTGAAGCAGGTAAATTAAAAAGAGGAAACCTGTGTCATAAACTCTCTGTTGCAGATGGTGGGGAACAGAAACCTGGGTTAACTGTGTGCAATTGAGATGTGTCAGCCCAAGGAAGCTTAAAAAGTGGCTGACATTTTTCCTTTATTGGAAGCTGCACACGAGTTGCTTTGTACCAAAGGCAACCTGACATTTGCAGAGACCTGCAGCACTCAAAATTAATATGTTCTACTTGGAAGGATGACTTCAACAAAAGCTTTCTCCATTGTAAAATCTTGTTCAGTACATCTCTAAATCACTTTTAATTGTTTATAATCTATTTTATGCAAAGGCCTGTTGTCCTTAGCTGGTTGTGGCCAGAACATTAGGGTAGACAATTAGCAAGATACTGAGCTTTGTTTGGATACAGGGCTGAAAATACCCACAAATGCCTCATCCTGTTGGACAACATTCTCTTTAGAGTATGCTGCCTATATGTCTTTCACAGGGGAAGACTTGCCAGACAACACACTGCCCTCTGGTAAATTGTCATGGGGCTGGGCAGGAAACTGTATTTACATCAGGATATGTATGGGACCCAACAGCCTCCCAAATATTTGTTGTAAATAGGACTGACTTGGTCCCTTGAGAGTTTACCAGAATCTTATAGGCTATTTTTATGCCTCTTCTTTTCTTGCAAACAGTACCTGACTAAAAAATAGTGTATCTTTCTATACAGGTCATAATTTGCTGTTGATTTCCCTTTACCGTGCTTGTTTGGCATATCTGCTGCACGTTGATCTACGTTGATCCAGTCACAGCTGCCTTCAGACAGAGAAATAAGCAGCAGAAGGAGGGGAACTTCTGAGAAATACACCTCCTGCTTTTGTTCAGCTGTTCCTGGTAGGAGTAATATTATTAATAGTACACAAGTATGATGCAATCAGACTTGTTTTTTTAAAGGGAGCAAAGTGTTCCAGACCGTTGGCTCATACTGTATTTTTGTTATTAGCCTCTTTCTTGGGAAAACTGAGGATCAGAGGCTGAGGGGGAATCCTCAACCAGGAGAAGGAAAAGAAACCCACCTCACTCTTTGCAAGGTTGGAAGGGACAGCAGGAGATTGTCTAGTCCTATCTCCTGTCCAAAGCAGGATCAACTACAGTAGGCTGCTCTGGACCACAACCAGTTGGGTGGTAAATACCTCCAAAGATGCAGACTTCAAATGTCTCTATGCAGTTTGTTCCATTATTAGATCAGCCTGACAATAAAAAAACCTGTTTTCTTATGTTTAAATGGAATTTTTTGTATTTCAGTTTGTGCCCTTTGTGTCCTTTCATTAAGAGTTTGGTTCACTTTGTTTTACACTCTCCTATCTGATATTTATATGCTTTGATTAAGCTCACCTCTGAGTCTTCCAGTTTTCAGGCTGTGACCTCTCCACCTCTCTGGGTGCGGCAAATTCCCCTGTCCATGTAACATCTTCATGAATCTTTGTTTCACTTTCTCCAGTATGTTCATGTCTCTCTTGTAGTTGTGAGCCCAGAACTGGACCTTGTGGTCCAGAAAACTCACCAGTGCTGAGTAAAAGGGAAGGATCACCTCTCTTGACCTGCTGGTGGTTGGCACAGGCAGGTGCTTTCTCTCTGCCCCAGAACAGGGAAGATCCCTCCTGAGATTTCTTGGATGAGGTGTTTGAATGGATTGCTGTGCACCTGCAGAGCTGAGCAGATGTGTAAGAACTTTGTATGTGTTTGTGATCTTGGTGACTGATGGGGGAAAGTTTGAATCTGAAAATATTTGGTGTAGTTTAACTGAAAGAAAAACCTTTGTCACTTGAATGACAAAGGATTACTGAGGTGAACAGCTCTGTTGCAGGCATATTCAGTAGCTAATTAGGAGATCATGATGATTGGGGGACAGTTTCCTGAACTGGGAAAACCTCAAGCAAGCTCAAGGTCCCACCAGGAGCTGGCAGCTTGTGCTGGCAAGTCGTGGAGGGGAACAGGAGTAAGAATGGCCACACCACTTCAGAAAGGGCAGTCCTGGGGAGGACCAGGAAAACAGTAGCCCCCCTTTTTATCATGAGCTGGCTCTTTGTGCTTTCATCTTGGTGTCTGAAATGTTAACATGCTAATATAATTACTCTGTGCTCTGACACATAAAATGACACATTATGATGTGCTCTGACACATAAAAC
Organism: Cettia cetti; assembly: GCA_013401135.1. Taxonomy (NCBI): domain Eukaryota; kingdom Metazoa; phylum Chordata; class Aves; order Passeriformes; family Sylviidae; genus Cettia; species Cettia cetti. The sequence continues at coordinate 22,902 of VZUI01076106.1, forward strand.
CAGCCCAATCCCCCCATGAGAGTGCAGTGGTAGTGTCCTGCTCTCCACTGCTGGATGTGGATAGCAGAAACAGGGTCTAGTTGATGCAGGTTGAGAATCTTGCCTAAAGTGAAGCATCACCAGCATTTCTATGATAAGCACCTTTCTTTGGTGTCTAGTCTGTAATTTTGTATTCTGAAGAACAGCAAGGCATTGGAGGGCAGATGGGAAGTAGAGGGAGGGTGGAACAACCTGGGACCTGGGAAACTTGGTACTAGGCAAGGGTCCTTTCTGCCATGTTTTGCTGCCAGCTGAGTCCCACTAAGTACTGAACCATTGTTCAGCTATGGTCTTGCTAAGGGCTGAGCATTTCTGTTCTCCAGCAGACAGGAAAGGGACAAGCTCTGAGTACTCCCATCCACTATAAATTCAACCTAGGAGGTACTGCAAAGTGGGAAGTGTGCTCTCCAGTTGTGACCACAGAGACACAAAGCAGAGTGCTCTTTACTTTCTGCAGAGTCTCAGTCCTTGAGGCTGGTGTGTGAGATGATGAACCAAAGCCTTGATGTTCTCATTCTCTTTCACATGTCATCAGTGATGCAGATGCTTCTCATGACAATATTTTTCTGGGACTAATCATTACAGGTTGGAAGGCAAATTTAGAAGTGCTTTGGATGTTGATAATCTGACTTCTAGGCTGAAACTGCTTTGAAAGCAGTAAAGGAGTAAGAGCTGACTCCTGTTAAAGTAGCTGTCCTTGAAAAGAAACCATCTGAATCTGTCTCCTGGCTAAGAGTATGCTTGAGGTACCTGATACTTATGAACCTTCATTCTATGAAAAAGTATAGGTATTTTGGTTCCAATATCTTACTATTTATTTGAAAAAAATACTTTTTTTTTTTTTTTTGTAGTACATGGTCAATCAAACTCACTGGCAGACCAATCATCTCATGACACATTAATTGTTCTCCTTTCATTATGAAAATAAAGAACTCTGTGCAAAATCTCCTGCTATAAGGAAGGGCACATACATGTAATTATAGGATGCTTTTGGTGTTTTTTAAAAAAAGGAAATTAAATGACTAATACATTTTGCTGGTGGAACTGACAGCTGTAACAAACCTGCTTCTCTCATCAGCTGTAAGCTTTTATCCTTGCCTTGTACTAATGAATAAATCATCTTATTACATAAAATTACATTCTAATTGCTCCCATGTCAGTCTATTTCAAGTTAGACCTAGGCAGTAAGGTTCCCTTGGTGCCTGGGTTTTCCCTTTCTGCTTGATTGCTGAGCAGTCACATTTACAATGCCTAGGAATGGTCTTGAAAAAGAAAAAAATAGGAGAAGGCAGGAGAGAAGGACAAGAGAGGATATAAAAGGGACAAGGAATGATGTAGGAGACATGAGAAAAACCTGAAGGAGCTGTTGAATGCAAGACCCAAATGAAAAATACTTAGAAAATCAAGTGGGATGTGAGTGGGAAGAGAGGGGAGATGAGTCAAAACTACGGCAAGCCTTTTTGTGTAATGCCTTGCGTGGAGCAGCTTGTGGGAGCTCTTGCTGTTGGCTAAACAGCCATGGCCATTTGTGTGACAGGAGCTTTTCCTAAAGCTCTGACAAGTTATCGTCTAAGTTCTCCTTTTCCTCTTAACTTGTTACCTGGAAAATACTAATTAGTCATTTAATACTGCAGAATGAAGGGATGTATCCCCCCACCCCCCCACCTCTTCAGGTGAAATGATTGATTCTCAGATAAGAGAAAAAGGCAATTTCAGTAGGCTTTCTCTAGTAGTGAAAGTGTTTCCAAATTAATTGTAACTAAATGTCTTGGAATTCATCCTTCAACTACCACCAGGCAGCATTAACTCTCATATATTGATTTTGTTTAGGTTGATTAGAAAGCGGACCAAGTGCAAGTAAGACTCCCTTGAATCAAAACAAGTGCACCTGTGTAGAAATCACGCAACTTTAATTAATTAAGTTTAATAACTGATTTAATTGAGGCTTCCTGTAGTAGATAATGCATTTGGAAATGATGGTGCAGCTCATAAATTACTGATGTAATTAGTTGCAAAATGGAAGAAGTAGGACTTCTTGTTGCTGTTCTAAGATGTGCTAAAATGACATACAGAATTTTTTATTTTGTTTCTTTTCATAATGTGAGATTATCTTGCCTACCCCATTTTTATGAAAGACTAGAGTACTAGTAGGATCATACATTATAAACAAATGAATTTGATTAACTGAAACAGGGAGATTCTTTGTTTTAGGACTGTTTACAATTGTCTTTTGTAGGTTGTCTATATAATAGATTTATCTTAAAATCCTGGCAAATGGAAAAAAATCTGCCAATGCTAAACTTGCAGAGCCCTATTTCCTACCTGATATTTCTGGGTTGTTTTGTAGTAAAGATGTAACATTTTTGAGATATCTAATTTTTTTAACAAAAGTGCTAAACAAAAAGAAGACTTACATCAAACAAAACAAACAATTTATTCTGCCTTTCCAGTGCATAAAAAAAGAAAAGGAAATCATAACCTTTGCCTTTTTTGTTTGCTGACTCCCTGCCTTAGAAGACCTATATTACTGTAATTCATTCTAAGAAAGGGTCCTTTTGTAGAGGCTGTACAAGGAGTATGTGGGATCCTTGTTTTTATTTCAGGTTTGAGTGTTGAAACAAACTGGCAATAATTTGGTTTTGTTGGGAAAAAATGAATAGGGAGTTCTGTGTCTTTACAGCACCACGAGGCAAGAATGACCCAAACAGATGAATTGAGGTAATTCCAATCCTTGATTACTTTTCCTGTATGAATGCAGGCAAACTGGGTTAAGTATAGACCTAAAGGCAAAGGTTTGTTACAATTCCAAACTCAAATGTTGTATCATGTTTTCCCCTTCAGTTTAATTGCCACCATGGACACTATATTGACAGAGCATTGTGATTTCTGGGCATTGCTATTAAGGTTTGCTTTTGATTAAGAGTCTTTCAGATAAAGTGGTTTTTATTTTTGCTTCTATTCCCCTTTGCTAGTTTTCTCCCTCCTGGTACTTGAGGTACCTTCTGCTACCCATTGCCATGATGTGTTTAACCCTTCCAGGTGACAGGACTGCTTAGTATCTCTTCTGAATGTGGGAGATTTCTAGGGAGAAGTCAAAGCTGTTCACTTATGAGAGCATTTAATGCCATTATCCATCCATCTTCTGGCTGCTGTGTGCAGTTGGAGTTAAGAACTCATGCACTGACTTCACACTCAGTCCTCTTGGAGCTTAAGGAGCAGGGGGACTTCACGAATGGGCATTAATTACCATGGGGAATGCAGTTGGTACCCTGAAACGGTGCTGGTAAGAAGTCCTGTTAACAAACAAGGACAGAGGGATAGGCTATGATGTTACAGTGTACTGATTCTGACCTGTTATTCAGGATCTTTGGCCAAAACCAACTGAGCAACATGTAACTGATCAGTAAAGAATATTTAAACTCTCTAAAAGGGTGAGAAAAAAATATTTGGATTCATAATGGCTGGAAAGAGAGAATAAAGACAGATAAATGGGATAAATTAGTTGTGAAAGAAGCATATGCACAAAAGAGTGAGATTAAATCAGTAAGAAAGGCTGGATGGCCAGTGTAGATCTGTTTGGATTACCATGTAGGCAGTACTTAAGGAACAGAGCTAAATGAGAGAAGAGCATGTATGGTAGGCTGTAAGAAAAAAAATGTATAGGGGCAGGTTTGCAGGAATTCAGATGGTAAAACATGAGATGGTTTGGATGGACTGTGGTGCAGAAGAAACCTCTCTGAGCAGGATGGGTTCTCCAGGTTCTGAATGAAGGGGCAGCAGGCACTGATAGAATCAGCAGAGAGGATGCTGAAGGCCTGCAGATCCTGAAGGTCGCATGAAGCATCATAAAAACAGGGGTGGAGATGTGCTGTGGGCAAAGGGAGAAGTGGTACAAAGGCTGTAAAATTAATCTTATCAAAAAGTATCAAGCTTATTTCTGTAAAATATCTAATGAGAATTCTGAGTGCAGAATTCTGAGTGAGAAGTCTGTGCAAGCACAAGACTGCTGGGATGTTTAAACTGTTGTGGCCACTTTTTCCATGTGAAAAGAAGCTGAACTGAATGCAGAATACAGGCAAGAAGAGAAATCTCAGACTACAAGGCATGTGTATGAAGAGAGACCAGTGAACACCATCTTTATGGAGCTTATCAGTAAAAGCCTTGCCATGGCTTCAGGAGAACAGATTTTGTTCCCAGGCATGGAAGAAGCAACTACTGTGTAATAGAATCAAATATAATTTTTATTTTCCAAGGAAAATAATAAAAAATATATTTTTCCAAGAGCCTTCTATCTTTCATGGTTTTGTCAGTTTCTTGAAGTGGGTAAATCTTATATGGCAGAAGGAGCTGATTGACATATCATCCATAAATAAGAAAGTCTGCTCTGCTGATCTTGTAGCACAAGTAATGCCAAACACCTAGGTTAGGTCTGCCCTCCACATTTTCTGCTGTTTTCCAAAGGATGTCTTAGGTGTTTGAGATTTACTTGCAGTGTTCATTAGTAACCTTCAGACTTTGGGGGTTTTTTGTGGTTGTTCTGTGTACTTGATTGAAGGTCATATCTGAGAGAGTGCCCTTATTGATTTCAGAAGTGCTAAGCAGAGATTGTAAGTGTTTTTACCCTCTGTACTGATGCTTTTCCCATTGTCAGTCGATGGAGGCACGTGTCCAGGCTGCAGTGTGAACAGACCCAATCTTGGGCTGTCCCAGCAGGACTGAGGCAACACAGAGCTGAGAGCAACATTGAGACTTCAGTGATTATTGAACAGAAGGTGGCTTGAGGTGTATGGAAACTGCTGTCATGATAACATAAATGAGGGGAAAACCCAGAACTAAGTGGTTAATGAAATGGAAAAAAAGTAGCAATGGGAACAGAGATGAATTGGTAAGACTTTCTTTAAAAACCTCCAAGAAACAAGCTGCTGGGTCCAGTATCAGTGGGGTGTGCATTAAGTAGACTGAGTGGGATGTTAATAACAGAGGAGACTGGTGTTGCTGAGGAGAGCTTAGCATGCTCTTTGTCTTATGATTCATTGGAAGGACCACAGGATTACTTTCTCTGAAGATGTTTTTTCTTAGAAAAGGAACTGTAAAGCTCTAAGAATGTCAGATCAGGTACACCAACAGTGGCTGCCATTAAGTTAAGGGTAATGTGTAGCCAGATCACCAGAGTTCTGCTAATACAATCAGCCAAAACAAGCAGCTTAATTAATGGTCTGTGCATTCTAGTTACTTATACTGCAAGCCCTATTAAATATAAAATTTGCAAATCTCTTTTTGTTAAGTGTCCCCAGCTCATTAAATGTGCTACACCCCAGGAGATGCTTTTTGTCCCGGTCACCTGTGTAACAGGCTGGCACACAGAGGAACTGCTGTTACAGAGCAGCAGCTGCTGAGGTGTGAGTGAAGTGTGTCCTTTACAGCCTCCTGGGAGAAAACAGCCTACTCTTGAAATCTGAATTTGGTGTGGGACACTAATAAATGAGTATTAAAAGGGTTTTTGGGGGGCAGGGCTGTATGGGATAGTTACAGAGCTGATGGATGTGGTTAGTTTTGCTGTTTGTTTCACCTTCTTTGGATGCTGTAATAGTCATGTTTTGTTTTCCAAAGCAGTAGCCATACAGTCTGTGTGTCAAAATTCAGCATACAATTATGATGCAGTACTTCACTGTTTTATTATCTCATGTTTTCTTATTGCTCTCTGCTGCTGCTTTATGCTGCTTTCATATTCTCTCTTGTTGGCCTGTGAAGACAGGTACATGCAAAGACAGGAGCCTACACCAGCAACAGAGATTTTGTATGTAATTTCATTACCCCAGGCAGCACTGGCCTAGTACTGCTTTAAAGGCTCTTCATGTTCAATGGCTTCTGTATCTCACTGGGGCCAGTGAGAACCAGCCTGTCATCCTGCACAGGCAGAATGAAGTGGTCTGGACAAGATGAGACCCCAAGGGCATCATGAGTCCCCTAACTAGCATGCATATAATCAGGGCCCATCTCAAACAAGCAGCAGCAACATCCTTTGGATGTGTGCCCACATGGCACATGCTGGCTTGCATCCCAGTGCTATCTCATGAATGTGGTCTCTGATGCCCTTTTACAGTCTCTGTTGCTTGTGAATGCTGGAGTGTGAAAGTGAAGAACAGATGGGATGGATGCTCAGAGCAGTGGGGCAAGTGAGGATGGGGTGAGATGGGAGTGAGACAGCAGAGAAAGGAGAGGCATGTAGATAGGAAGAAATATGGCAGGTAATGTCATTAATTGTCTTCCTTTCAGCTTTTCCTGGTTCTCCCTTGCTGAGTCTTAGAAGGGCAGTATAGTTTTAGTTTGTTTCATCAACTTAAAAAAAAATCAGGGATGAGGCAAAATAAATGAGCCTGAATCAGCATTGGGAGCTGGAATCTGCCCATCGACTGATGGAGATACCTGTTGTGAGGTCAGCCATGGCACCCAGAGACATGACTGATGTGCTGCTCTTTCTGCAATAGCATGTAGATGTGCATTTTTGTTTATAAAGTCAAATTGAAATCAAGGCTCTCCTTTCCCCTTCTGCTCCTGTCCTTGGATGGGCATGCCTCTCCTACCTGCTTCATAACCACTGTTTGTATATGTGTCCTGACAGCCATTTTAGTGCTTTCTTATTTTTAGTAACACAAGCTGAGTTAGTTGTTTCATCTCATCCTGGCATTTTTGAGACTTGGCACTCTCATACATCTTGCTGTGTCCCTTGTCTTTTTTTTCCTTTGTATTTGTACCTTTTTTTTCCACCTTAGTAACCTACTCACATGTTGACATAGCATCCAAGCAAGTGTGCCCTACTGTTCCCCAGTAAGAGGCAGCATAATTAATTTCAAAGACCTTCCACTGAAAGAAACCTTTGCCTTCCTCTGAGCAAGGAGAGCTGTTCAATTATAGTGGAAAGCTGCATGTGGGCCCAGGCAGAGAGACACCCCCTCACACCCTCCTCCCAGCACTTTCTGAAGGACTGCTATATTGTCATCTGACAGAGTCACTCATTTTCAGATAATTGGCTTTTTAAAGGGCATCTATAGGACCCAAATAACTCCTGGCATATTGTTTATACCATTGGCCTGCCAGGTTAGCAAAGGTTAGACTTAATTGCCTCATTTATGGCTAATGCATTCCAGTTTTGCTGTTGCTTTTTCTCCGAGAATAATTGCTCAGACCCGTATTTTTGTTTCTGAAATCTTGATGAATAAAAACAAAGGTCCTGCTTTGTGAATTGAGATGTTGCTTTTATTGGGAGAGACAGAGGTCACGAAAAGTTCTTACATTTAGGAAGTGACCACATCCGTGGGTGAGAGGTTGTCCACATGAGCCTTGCTCAGCCCTTTGACAGCTCAGATTTCCCACTGTGCTCCTTCGTCAAACCTCTTTGTGTGGTGTAGCTTGTTGCAACAGAAGGCAATTTCCAGGCAAATTGTGTCCAGCACTGCTCTTCTCAGTCCTGCCCACAGAGCACCTGCCCTGTGGGTACAGGGGTGGTGTAAGTGCAGCTCTCTTCCTCACAGCCTGTGCCTGAACACCCCAACGTGGATGAAGGCTGCTGCTGGTACTAGAGGAGACACAGAGCACCTTCTGAGTTAGTCTGGGGTGTAAATACAACACTGTTCTTGTGTGTCTGCAGAATTAATCCTGGTGTTTCTACAAACACATTTTGTATGCATCCCATGTGTTTCCGAAATTTTACTGGTGAGGATGGAGCAAACTTCTGGCAGCATACACTTCAGTTTCATGGCTGTAGTTACTGTCCTTTCCAGCATTAGGTGATGTTTCTCTTTTGCTAGGAGTGAAACAAGAGCAGCAGACTTCAGTGCTTCTGTTTCAGTTTTGTAAAACCAATGCTCTACACACAACTGTGGGTTTTGTTTATTTTATGGTCAGGGTAGTTCTGGCAGCAGGTCTTGAGTGTACAGCTCTTAGAAAACAATGTCATGGCTGTCAGGAGGAGACCACTCCAGAGGTATTACTCAGAAGTAACCTTCTGAGGTTACTGAGGGGCAAAAAATGACAGCCAGGAGAAGAGCCCTCTGTCTCTGGCATCCCAGGGCACCCTGAAGCTGTCAGCATGGGGATGGGGTGTAGGTTAGGTGTCCTTTCATCATGGGCTTCACATACTCAGAGCTCTGCCTGCAACTTCACATCAATGACAGAGACACCAAGTTGTCATATTTGACATCCTTCTTAGCTTGGTTTGTAAGGCTTCCCTGGATTAATTCCCATTTGATTAAATCACATCCTTTACACAAAGAACTGATCTTGATTGACAGCCTTCCTCATAAAAATGCCTCCAATGTTCTTGTGCACATGGTGAGAGAGGATCATAAATTTGCTGTAAATGCTTTAAAAGGTGAGAAAGCTGAGTGTCAGCTGGTACTCAGCCTTGCTGAATCTGTGCATAAGGAGAGCATTGGGTCTGATTTAGCAGTTAGATTCTAGCAGTAGATTAGCAGTTAGCATGTAGCAGTGAGGAGGCTGGTTCAGGAGATAACCATCATAATGCATTTTTCAGGAGTGTGTGTTGCACAAGACTTTACAAGAAAGTAATTAAGAAGACAACTTACTGTTGGATGTGATGGATCTACCATTGTTCAAAGCAGGGTTAAATGTCTGTTGAATGTGTGTAGTACTTCTGACAGAAGCAATTAGTTTAGTGCTGGAACTTCTGGTGGGAACACCTTCAGAGAAATGTACTTCTGTTCTTGGAGATAAATCCCTGAGGAAGGGTCTCAGAAGTTCAGTTGTGGTCACTGGCAGCATATATAGAAAGGAAGGAGAGATGAACACAAAAAGACTAAATGCTAGTGAACATTGGATTTTGTTTGCAGAAATTTTTAAGAATGTTGCTTACTCCACTGGGCCAACTCTACACTCTGTTTCTTTCAAATCACTTGCCCTCCTGAGGAGAGAATAACAAACCTCATAAACAATGGTTATTTTTGCTGTGAAAGTGAAGGTGGTTGTACTACCCTTTAAGCATGTAGTTGTCAGTCTCAGTGTGAAGATTGTTTTGTTCATAACACTGGAATAGGAATTTTGTGCTTCTGGGAAAGGAATGTGAAGCTGACTACAAATGGTTGTTTAAAAAGGAGCTCCTTTTTTAGACACTTAACAAATAACTTTATAGTGTAGTTTGTTCTGGAAGTTTTGATCTAATCTGAAATAACAACCCAGCTTTTAAAATGGGCTTTTGATGCTTCTCTGAATGAGGGAAAATTCTAATTCTGATCTCGGAATGGCTGGTTAAAGGTGACGTGTGTCCTGGAAGTCAGGAGTTAATGTGAATCCCTGCTTCCCCCAGAGTGTGCCTTTGTTTGCACTGCCTGTTTGCTCCCACCCTGATGCTCAGCCCTGGGCTCATGCACGCCTGTGGGGCTGCCTGTTTTCAGACAGCTGAAATAAACCCCGAAGGTCAAAGATGTGCTCTCCCAAGGGTACCATCCCAGCAAGTCTGAACACACATCAGGAAAACGCCAATTCAATAAAACCATGTTGCTAGCAGGACCTGGTAATTAAACACCTGCATGCAGTGATTGTGGGACTAATTACTACAGTCATAGCAGCCTCTCAAATGCAGTTGTTTTCAATCAGTGCTTCAGCCTTAGCAGATGTTTAGAAGAAAACAGCTCAAAACTCCACCTTCACCCACCTCTGGCTTTGTACTAATGAAACTTTAGGCTTGTTTTTATCTTGCTCTTTATCTCCTTCTCTCCAGCGCTTCATCTCAGAAATGTTGTTTGACTTTGGATGCCAAAACCTACATATTGAGGATTAAATGAAAGCCACAGAGATCCTAAAATTGTATACAATGTTTGTCTTGTTCTTGCTGAGCCCAAAACTGTGAAGCTTATACTGCTAAAGATCTTAAAATGGAGAAGAAAGAAGTTCTAGTGCTATAACTTCTAGCCAGGTAGTAAAGGAAAAATATTTAGAAGCAAGTGTTACATTTCTGTGTTATTATTCTTGAAATCATGTCTGTGAATTCAGTGCTCTACAAGTCAGTGATCAAGCATTGTGCATCTTTGGTTCCCATCAGGCTGTATGACATTGGAAAAAGATGTTTTCTGTGTTTCTGGGAACATTGATCAATATAGGGTTGCTCTGGAGAGGACTGGAAAGATTTAATTCTGTGTACTTTGATTTAGATGACCCATCACGTGGGTGCTCTCCAGAGAATTACCAGTATTGATTATCCATTTTTCCTTGATCTTAAAGTAGTTAGAGACCTTCTCAGTTTTGAATGAGAAACAGCAGCAGTATTTGAATTTGCTGTAGGAAGACCACTGATAAAAATTCATGCTGAGAATAAAGCAGAAAAACCTGGAGACATTACTCGAGGGGAAGAAATAAAAAGTAGGACAGAGCAAAGAATAGAATCTTTGGGAAAATTCTACAGTCATATTTAATTTTGATTTTCTTGAGAAAAATTGTCTACAGCTAGAAAATGAAGAGAGCCTTGTATGTTTGCATATTACCAAATCTAAACTCTGGTTTGCCTGTGGAGACCCCAAAAAGGGGTTATTTTTCCCTGAGCATTTTCATACTTCTGAGAAATGACCAGCCTTTAGAAGTACAGAATTTTGTGGTCAGACTTTAGCTCCAGTCCTACAAAGGGGCTCAAAGTGATCGGAATAATAATTGATTTCTAGCTGCAACATTTTAACGTTTTAATCACAGACCAAAAATTATTTCTTTTTATTTCATTCCACCATGCTGCCTGAAATGCCTCCAAATGGTGCCTAATACTGAAAACCAGAGTGAAATTAAGCTTCCTATGTGGTATTTTTATATGACTAAGAAAATTCTGTCATAAAATATATAATTCTCTAAGATACAGAGCAGTGCTTGGAACAGTCTCTTCCATCTTAATCTTGTTCTTTAGATTTAGAGATTTTTCTTTGCTATGGTGTAGAACATATGATCCCATCAAGATGAGGGGGTTTCCTATCTAGTAGATGCTATATATAGCAGTAGCATCACCAAGTTTCACCTAAGGAAGCGCAGATGCCTTCAAAAGACTCACTGGAGCTCAGTCTTCCTTGTACAAGGGAATTTATTCCAGGTATGGATGATAAGTGTAATTTGCAGAATAAGGCATCTGTTTCTATTGTGGGAATACACATTTGTGGTTTCTCCACCTTGTACACTTCAGGACCATTTAAATATATGAAAATTAGATCTTCTCATGTTCTCTAGTGAAGTGCCAATAAATTTGCATTTTTTTGGAAAGACATTTCCTCTCCTTTCTGACACTGCAGATTCACCAGCTCATTCTCCATTTTGGCTGTCTGCAAGTCTGGATTTCTCCCAGTTACACAGCAGGTTTTTGAAACCAGCAAGGACACTCTCTCCAAATAACTCCATTCTTCATTCTCACTCATTTATTTCTTAGAATGCTTTATATAGTAAAACCTCATTCTTTGCCAGGGTTTCCTGTGTCTTACAAGTGTCAGATTTCAGAAATGAGTGCTCTGGTATGTACCAAATCCCCCAAAGCAGGTGCTGACAGTCAGCTGGGGCAGAAACTGGAAGTGTGGTGCTGCCTCCTTCTGCCTCCTGTTGTATTGGGTGACCATGGCAGGGGTGACCCCCATGAGAATAGACCAAGGTCTGCCCATGCACAACATGACTGCCTCCAGTAGACACACTGCAGGTCACAGCACCGTCAGCCAAACTGGTGGTGCCTCGGGGAAACTGTGCTCAAAAAAGGGCACAAAATACTGGACAGGCAGAGGAGGAGGGGGAAAAAAGGTGAGAAACCACCGGGTTCAAAAACAAGGCTGAAGGAGAAGGTGCTCCAGGTGCCAGAACAGATACCACAGCCTGGTGAGAGATCATCCCAGAGCAGACTTCCTTGACAAGGACTGTCGCCAATGGAAAACCATACCAGATGGGAGGGAAGATGTCAGGAGGAGGGAGTAGCTGATAGGAATGCTGTGTACTGATCATAGTTGTCCATCCTCATCTACACCCAAACCTCCTGGTGCTGGTAGAGGAGGCAGGAGAGAAGGAAGGAGGCTGGTTGTGGGAAAGGCAGGGGAAGGAAAGGTGGTGTTTCAGCATTTGTCTTTTTGTTTCCTGCCACCCTAATTGGTAGACAATAAATTAAGTTAATTTTCACCAAGCTGAGTTTTTAACAAGAAGAAATCTCCCTGTTTCTATTTCACTCCACAAGCTTTTTATTTCTGTTCTTACTATTTTCTCTCCTGTTAAATAATTTCAGTTGTGCAGACAGGAACCAGCCGTGAGGTGTTCTCTCAGGGAGAGAAGGAGCAGCTGGGTGGGAGTTTGGCTGATTGTTGAAGCTGGCCCACCAGACTTGTTCATGAAGATTGATCTCCCCTTCAGTTCTGGAAAACCTGAAGATTCAGTGAAGCTCATGGTCCTAAGAACATTACCTAGCGAAACCCGTAAACTTACAATTACTCTACTCCATGACAATATTACTGCTGTTTTCACCATAAGTTCCTGCCATAGCAATTCAAAGGCTGACTTTGCAGTTATATTCTAGGAAAAAGGAGTTTTGGCGTCATTTGAGGCATTGGGACCCACAGATCCTTTAATGGCAATGAAAATGCTGATTCAGGTGATACATCTCCTTGATGGAGATGTATTTATGAAGGTGTGGACTGGGCTCGTGTTGTGCCCTTGTGGTCCCGGTTTTACAAAGAAGATGAAGTCACAATGTTGCCCGAGGTGATGAGGTGGTTGCAATGCTTGATTGGTGCAATTTGGGGGTGGGCCAAGAGAAGAGGAGGACTCCTCAAGCAGACTTCCAGCCTACATCCAATTGGTTCTTCTGAAAGATGTTCTTGCGGCAGTCTTCTTGTTAGAGGGTAGAAATGACCTGAGACACAGACTCCTTGTTTATCACAGCATGAAAAGGGTCCTGGTTTATTCCTCTTTACAGCTCAGCCATCCTGACTCCAACTCTTCACTGACTCTGGCTGCAGCAAGCTCCTACTGTAGGTTTCCCTTGCAGCCTCTGACTGCTGGTTATTTCCTGCTAAACTATGACTGCAGGTACTGGTTTGCAGACCCTGCAGGATTTTACCTATCTAGACTGTGACTGCAGGTTCCAGCAACAACAGGCTCTAACTGCAGACCCACACTGACCCCAACAGCAGTGATCCTCTCTTCTCAGGATCCTCCTCACCAGCTAACCCATTCTGTTTTATCACACTTATTTTTTTTGGATATCGCTGGGACTCATCAGGGGTGAGGTTGTATTGGGTAATTAACACAGCTGTTACAAGGTGAGCTGTATTCCCTTCTCCTACGGATGTAGGATTTCTTAATTGATAGCCCATTTTAAAATCCATGTATGTGTTTAGACAGACACTCTATGCACATGGGGTACATATTTAACAGAAAAGGCTAACAGCCACTGTGTCACAAAATATAACATAAAAACTGTAAATTTACACAGCCCTAGGAAAGTGAGGAGGTGTCTCAACAGGAATTTATGGCCTTTGAAGCAGAAATTGTTTGTCACTGGTACTTCATAGCAGCCCGGACTATATAGTCATAATATTTGTGACTGGAGATAAAAATCTATGAGTGACTTTGGTAAATGCTAAAGTTGCTTCTAGAGCAGTATCTGTGTATTGCCATCCTCACAAATTAATCAGGATAGCTTTAGTAGCACAATTTTTTTTATGGCCATTGCTAAGAGAAAGAAAGATCATTTTATGGAGTCAAGATTAAATTTAAGCTGTGTGTTATTAGCAAAAACGTAAGATTTGATACATTGGGGAGATTGTATTCCGCTTGCAATTAGGTGAATTTTAAATCTAGAGCTTATAAATGGTACAGATATGCCCTTATTTAACATCCATTATTCTAGTTATCTCTTTTTAGTGGCTTTGGCTGTTTCAGTTGCCAGATTTGAACAGTGACATGCAGAAATATTTTTTGTTCCAAAGGCACAACCAATCTTGTTCAATTGTTCAGACTTTTGTCCCCCAAATGGCACTAACGGTCTTTCCTCAGGATTTATCACTGAAGAATGCCAAATAAAGCGAGTTAAGAAACTATCAGGTATTGCATAATTCATATTCTCCTATATTATATTGCTTGTTTAATACTAATCTGTTCTCATTCTTGTCTTTTCTAATTCATGTGTCCCTACCTGCAGTCATACCTCAAGAAATACAAAATACATTTAGGGTTTGGCAAAATTAGGTGCCTAAGTCCTAAAGGGTAATTTTCAGACCTTTATAAGCCTCCTTTGGGACCCAAATGATGAGTGTGTTTGTGGGTTATACAATTTCCATCATATCTGCCGGTCTCTGTGTCTGCAAGACAGCAGCTTTTTCCTAGTTCTTCTGGAAATAGTGGTCGTTGACCCTCTTGCCCAAAAAATAGGGTAAAAGAGGGTCAGTAGTATCCTGTCCTCATGTATGTGGAGTTGTTTGGTGGTTATGAAATTCATCTATGGGAAATGAGAGACGTGGCATGAGCCAGCCAGCCATTTCCTTCTCAGCATCTTGCTCTAATGATGCTGCAGTGGGAATGGCCCTTCCCATCTCTGCAAAAGAACTGCTGCTTTCTTTCACTCACGAGAACAAGCACAGCTCTGGTCCAAAAATGTGACAAAATGTGGCTAAAAATCTTTCTCCCCCTAAACATCTGCAAAACTCCAGTAGTTTTAGGAGTGTAGGTGTGTGGGTTTGCACCCTTTCTCATGCCAGGTGTGCAGAAGTCCTTCCTGCAGATGCTCAGGCAGATATTACTGAACAGAGTGGAGGCTGGTGCTGCTCTCAGGCAATGCCTGAAATGGCTCCTGTTCTGCTTTAGAAATAATCTGTTGTAAGATAGAACACCTGTAAATCCCAAACTGTTACAGGTATTCAAGCTGTAAGAAAGACTGGGACTGAAGACAGAGTTTCCTTGCTGTGTGGCATATATGTGACACACAAAAGCTCTGACTGCTGTTCCAAAGGTAATTCTGTTCTGGCAGCCTTTTTCTGTAATTCTAATCTACACATCCCTCTGTAGGTGCCTGAGAGTAGGTTGCACATCACAGAATCACTGAGTGGTTGAGGTTGTGAGGGAGATAATCTCTCTGGAGATTATCTGGTCCCACTTAAACAGGTCCAAATGACAGCAGTTGCCCCAGACCGTGTTCAGATAGCTTTTGAATATCTCCAGGAAGGGGGAATGCCATAACCTTCCTCACTTGCCACTCTTCTGAAAAGAGCCCTTTTTTCCCATGAACCGTGATAGGGTTACTGCAAAAATGTCAATATCTGCAAAGAGCTGATCGTCTGTGAGAAAGAACATATTTCCTACCAAGGCTGAGACCTTACAAAGCACCCACAGGGTAAATTTGATGAATGGAGAAATGGGTGAGAGAGGTTATTTCGTGTCTGCCTGCATTAAGGTTCCCAATCCAGAAAGGTGTTTGACACACCTGACTCCCATTGACATGCAACTTGAATGAACATAAAGTTGTGTCATCCCCTTTGAGAGCTAGGTCCCTGATGGGTTGCATACGTTTTCTGTCAAATAGTACATTTGGGTAATATCTGGTAAAAAAGCAATCAGAATCAAAAGAGCTAGTTACTCACTTTTCCTACTAAAGTGTGGTAATGATTAACAGCTACAGACTGTTTTACACCTTTATAGAAATTGTTTCTGCTCTCTTTGCCTTTATTCACTCTGAAGGACCTACTTGCATTTTGAACTCTGGAAGGCCAGAGAGCAGATGCTGTCAGCTCTGAAGGCTGTTGTTATTGTATATGAATGTACTTTGAAAAACTCGTGGTTGCTATTATCCTCAAATCACTGGGTTTAGTTTGGTTTTGGTTTTTTTTCCCCTGACATTTTCTATAAATCAATTTGTACATTTTTTTCTTGCATTTTAGGTTTGCATGGCAGCCGGTTTGATGTATGTTTAATAGTTTCTCTCCCTCCCAGCAAGGGCCCAGTGACAGCTTCTGTCTAGGATTTAGTTGGTTGGAAATGCTATTACCATACAAGATATTGACAGCTATCAAAAATCCCCTGTAGAGATAAATCTGTATGCTGCATACCCTGGGACAATGCTCTTGGTCCACTACATACTTCTGTGAGTGTTGTGGACAAACAGGTGTAGATTACAAGCTGTGGCAATAAATGGTTCTAAATCATATCATCAAGAAAATGGATCTGTTCAGATACAGACTCTGATATCCAGATGTGTTCGTGATTTACTGCTTTCCCAGACTCGGTAAGAAAGAGGTGTTCAAAAAGGATCAAGGTTTCTTGATTTTTTACCACAAGTATGTTGTATGCTAGCTTTAAAAATATCACCCTCTTCCACTGTTAAAACAAGCTATATATTCTTGTCTACTTTAGCAAAAATGAGCTAGGTTGTTTGGCTTAAGTGATGGTGGCACTTAATACTCTTCAGCAAATGAGAATAAATCTAACACTGATGGCTGACTGCTTGATGACTCAAGAGAAATCTTGTTTATTGGACCGTAACACAAAACTTTGAAGAAACAAAAAATATAGAGTTGTGGCTTATCTTAACCCACTCTCAGTGATTCATCAGGAGAGTTGGGATTTAGTGACTTTCATGTCAGAAATCAAATAAGAGGCAAACCCTCCCTTACTGGGTGGTTGGCAACTTCATGCCCTGTTTTACAAAACTATTTTAAATTCAAGTTTATCTCCTCTAAAGCATGTTAAGCCTGAATCATTAATTTTAAAACTCACTCATCAACTCTTGCTTTGTTCTATTTTGAAATGGAAAAAATAACTCAAGCCTTGATAATTGTCCTCTGATTATTTTTATTTTCTGAAATTGGGAAATGTATTTTTTTTTCCTCTGGATTTTTGTTTGAGTTATTTGCTGAACATACCCTGCCAACCTCACCATTTAGAGAACTTAAGGCCTTGAAATGTGATAAAAATATAATCTTAAACTTTATTTGCATTTTCTCTATCTATTGCTTTCAGATAAGTATCAAAACAATTCTTATTCTCACCAGGCCTCCAAAATTATGCTTACATTGGGCCTACTTACAAAGTGCCTATATATCTATGGAGTCTCTTTTTTAGATCTTTCCTTCCTTGCAGTGAACTTCCTCCCATTTAACACACCTCCAGAGTTGTTCCCTGAGCACTGAGAAAGACCTTTGAGGGAAACAGTTTTGGAGATAATCTGTGGTTTAGATGTCCCACTGTGACTGTCCCTCATTTTGTATTTGTTGTAATTGAGTCCCTGTTGTATGATGACCAACCTGCACAGAACCAGACGGTTGAAGTATCGGCGATTCAAACTACAGTTTTCTTCCAAATTCTGCTATTTGTCTTCTGTCTGCACATTTAGGTTTTAAAAAAAATTGTCTGCTAACCAGAAGGGATCCCTGGTATTCAGGCAGAATCTCAAGACATCTCAAGCTGGAAGACAGTAATCTTTAGTTAATGAGCTGATAGTCTGATGATGATAAATGCAACTCAGATAATTTTTTTTGTCTCCTGATGTTAATCTCACATAGTTATATTTGATAATTTGTGCTGAATCAAACTATATCAAACCAGGTAAACCAGAGAAGGCAGACTGTGAAAGTGTAAGGAAAAATTATTCATTATGTTGCAAGTGGTTCTGTGAGAAATTTCTTCAAGAGAAGCTGTACCAAAAGGAAAAGAGGATTTGTGCTTTGGTGTAGTCTGAGAAGTTTTACAAAAGTAATTTATTTCAAATACTAATCTATAGGGATCTATGTAATATTGATTACCATCACCATGGATGGAGCACAGGGCAGTGGAGATGGAATAGGAATTCTTGAAGAGATAGGCAGGTGGAAGACAGAGCTGTGTCCCCCAGTTCCCTGGATAGGGGCTCCTGGCTGTTCCAGAAACACAGAGTATGAAGCAAAAGGTGTAACAAACTGATGTCCCTAGGAGCTGGGGCCTCATGGGCAATGTAGGGATTGATTTCAGAGTTCAGTTTGCTGACAGGTCAAGTTCATGTAAGTCTGTGCCATCTCTGAACCAGGCACTGCTGCCCTTTGTCTGCCTACCTTTGTGTGCTCCTTTCCCTCTCCCAGCACTGACTTACAGGCAGCTGTGCAGTGACCTGAATCTGTTTTCAGCCAGCAGCCTTACCTTTCAGGGTTAATTTTCAATTGTGCATCAGCTAGTGAGTCTGGGCAGCCAGGTGTTTGTGTGAGCCCAGCCTCAGGAACAGGGCATGAACAAGAGGCTGGGGACAGCTCTACCCCTTTTGATGAGAATGTGGGTTTAGATCATCTTAATCCAGCTGTGAAAGTGCACCCAAGAATAGATAGGCTGAACTGAGGAGCTTGAAAATCCATGTTTGTTTGGATCTGCTTTGTTAACTTCAGCAGCCCTGCTCATTGTCAGAACTCGTGTTGTGTGGGCGAGAGGGAACAGATAGTACCACTCAAAACAGCCCTTATATTTTAAGACTATAAGCAGTATTTATACCCTTCTGAACACTCCTGCTATACTGCTGGAAAGCTTTTTTGCTCTCAATGAGCTTTGCTATGTAGTGCTTTTTAACTGTTTTTACTGTTGTCGGAGAAAATCTAAGACTCGGGCCACTCTAATAACAAGTTCTAGTTATAATTATTATGAGTGAATTTAAGCAAGTCATGATTAAGCTATGATTAGTCTCCTTGTGTGATATTTTTAATAAGCCCTTTTACTTAGCCTTTTAGCATTCCTCTTGTTAACTTAAAGAGAAAAAAGTTGCTTCTGTAAGTGTTGTAAAGTCTCCACTGTTGTTTGCCATGCTTCTCTACCAAAACTTACTGAAGCTGATGCTGTTAATGCTGGGCTTTTTTTTTTTTTTTTTTTTTTTTTTCCCAGCAAATAGCCTTTGCAGTCCAAAGGCTATTTGCTGGGAAACGTCTCATCATCAGACCTTTGAAACAGAAACATTTTCTTCACATCCTTTTCCTGTCTCACCATGTGTGCGCTCATGGCCAAATGGGGTAGTTTGCATGGCTGTGCATTCTTCACTAAAAAACAAGGGATGATGGATTCGAAGCATTTTGCAAAGTGTATTTTTACAAATGGGCTACATGCATTATTAACCTTGTTTTAGTGACAGTTGCTTAGAGCTAGAAGCAGCCATGAGTGTGTCAGGGAGTAGGGATGTTTGACTCCAGTGTACTGAGTAGTTTATGCTGAACACCCCAGGAAATGGGTAAGGGAAAAGTAACTGTAACTCTGCCTTTGCTGGAACTTTACCCAAAGATAAAGAGCAAACCCACATTTAAATCTGATTTTCCCATATGTTCTTTTGTTCCCTTCATTTCAACATGTGTCTGTGTCTGGAGCAGGCCCAAGACTGCAGATTGAGGTTCTGCAGAGGAGATGGTGTGTGGAAAAGCTGATGGGCCACATCAGTATCTGCCTTGTTTAATAGGAGATGGCCAGAAGGCTTTCTTGTGGTAGTGTACACACCCAAGCAGATCTACATGAAACTAGGTGGCTTGTTACCAGGGCTAAAATATTCACATTTAGATGATTCTTGAAAGTTTCTTCCAATAAAAAGATTTTTCTCCCAGTAAGCATTGTAAATGTCTTAATTGTTTCTGTCATCTAAAAAAAAAAAAAAGAAAAAAAAAAGGAAAAAAATGAAGCAAATCATGAATTTGAAGAAGTTGGAAACTGCACATCTTAGTTTGCTGTTTTTATAAGTATTTAGGATCCTTCAACTGAGCTTAGTGTTTTGAATTTAAAAACTAGCAGAATTTGAAGAGTAAAAGAAAAAATGCTCAGGTTTGAAATGCTGCATGTGCCATGATTTGAACAATGAAGTGGTAACGTTTGTCTTTGCAACTTTTTATATTACAAAAACGAGCAGACTTGAATTGGTCTGTGAAGACTGCAAATGGACCAAAAGAGGTCTTTCCTTACACAGCATCTGGCCAACAGTAAAAAATCACTGTTGAAGTAGGCTTTATTTGCAAAGGCTTATCTATGCCAAAACAGAGAAAATGTAAAAGCAGAAAAATCCTTTGCCTGCTAAGCAGTAGATCATATTTCTGTTTGAGGATATGCCCAAATTCAGGCTGTTTGAAGCAGGGAAGTTGCACCGGGGGAGGTATCCTGACATACTTGCCCAGTACTCATTCTGTATCAGAGGCATCTGCTGCTCGTTGCTGTGGGAGTCTGGATGTGAAGTAGACAACTCCTCTGTCACATTCAGAGGGACTGTTCTTATTAAATATAGCTGTTCCAACAAGAGGTTACAAACCTAGCTAATTTTGCTCAAACGCTGCATGCTCTAAGAAGCTACAACTCCCAAAATATGTCCTCCCTCAGAAGCTGTTTGATAGAAGAAGCAAGCAATTTTTCTATGGGTGTTTGTAATGCTGCTGTGACTGGTAGAATCCGTTACTGGCTGTCCTTGTCCTGCAAAACTTTTTGCAGTTGAATTTTTTTGTCAGAAAATTTCTATCAGCTGAGGGCCAGACAGTTTATAGGATAAGGTGTTAATGCCCTGCAGTATTGCTAGTTTTGGTTTCCCTTTTTAAGGTTAAGGATGAAATGTAAATGTGGAAGTAGTCTGGGAGTAATATAAAGCAATGAAAAAACAAGAAGTTGAAGAAAGTCTTTGCACTGAAGAGACAAGACTGTAATGAGGGCAGGATAGGACTGAGAGTTGCTGGCTTTTTAGATCAACAGGAGATTTTGTTCCAGAACACGGACTAACAACAACAAAACTGTCAAATTTGAAGCTGTGTTTGCTTTACAAAGTGGCAGAAAACAGCTGAGAGGCAAGAGAACTGCATTCATAGAGGAAGGCTCATTATGGAAAGGAAATAAAAAGATTAAGTAAGCCACTGCTAATTTTCATTGCTTTGGATGATTCAAAATCCAAGATCTCCACAGTTTATATGCGTTAATCTTGCCATTCCCTTTCCTTCATGCCTCTTGAGATCAGTATTGAATGTACTAGGCACAGATTTTATTTAGATTCCTCCTGAGATTGAAATGTGTTGACAAGCTGTATGTGTCAAGGATGCTTACATATGCTGTTGCCTAATAACACCACCAGCTCAGAAACACCGCAAAGCTTCTTCGTAAGGCTTGCAGCTCTCATAGAAGACTTGAATGACACTGCTCACTGCAAAATTGTTGGCATCTCTCCTCAAGAATGACTAGCTTCCTGTCCTACAGCCAAACTTGAACCGCATATTTCCAAAATAATTTACAGACAGATTTGGGTGTTTATTCTTGTATTTAGGAGATCGAACATTTTTTTTTCTTTTCTGTTGCATATTTGCTTTTCTCTTTATGTTTTATTTTTTAAAAATAGGATGGTATTTTCATAAAAGATATGCTGGGTCCACAAAGTTTGTTCTGTTTTTTTTATTTTTTCTTTTTCAATTTAGAACTACTGTACAGCAAGAGACCAGAAGTCCAGCCAGAATCACTGTCACCAAAGCAGCCTGCAAGTGAAGAAGGATCTTGACTCCAACAGATAAACCCACTGCTTTTACTGTTTCAGTCTGCACACTAGCTTGTGCTTGCCAATTGCATGAGTGGAAGTAAGGGAAAGCAACTTTCCCTTGACTTTTTTGGAAGTCATGACTGATTGGTGCAATTTGTAATTAAATGCATTATCTCTTAATTGCAAACAGCATGGAGAAGGCTTGAATTAATTGGAAAAGGGATTCTTTAAATGTCTTTTCAACCCAGGCCTCTAAGTTGCACTGCGGGCATAGGGGCCCTCCACTATGCAAAGATTTGCAGGGCTGGGGCCTTCCTTTTACAGCCCCTGCAGCATTTTTTTCTCCTTAGTTCTGTGAGATATGTGAAACCCAATCCTATGGCCAAACAGATTCAGCATTTTTGAGGGTTCCTGCCCCTGGCAATGGCTGTTGGAAGCACTGATGGAATATCCCTGCTTCAAAGTGCTTGGGGTATTGGTGGTGCTGGCAGGCCAACACTCCCTTGGCCTTTCTAGGGCATTAGGCCAGGTGCTGCCTTTGGGGCGCTGCCAAAAGCCTTTTCACAGAGTCACAGGATCATTTAGGTTGGAAAAGGTCTCTGAGATAATCACATCCAATCTTTGATCACCTCCTTGTCAACTGGACCATGGCACAAAGTCATTTCTTGAAGACTATAAGAAGGGAATGAAGTACTTCAAATTACCCCGATACTATTGTTTTTGCCTGCTTGTTTTTTTTTAAATTATTCAGTTCCTTTTTTTTCTCAGTTGAGAACACTAAAAGGCTAATGTTTCAGGTGAGACTGCTCTGAGATGTGCATCACCCAGGTATTGTGTCCTTGATTCCATATGCTCTGGTTTAGAAAAACCCTAGTACGGCTGTGGCTTGAGATTAAGAAGGACTTGATGTATGTCTCATCATCAAAATGGGACTGACATAAGGAAAAGCAATCTTCAAATGAGCAAAAAATAATTTATTTTGTCAAATTATTAATTAATTTATAGCAGCATTTATAACATCAAGATACATATTTGGCCTTGAGAAAACAAACATTAAATGATGTCTGACTGCAGCTGTGTTTTGATGTCCTTTTTTCATTTTTCACTCTGCTGTTCAATATTTTAAAAGACAAAACCAGAAAGACTTTGAATAAATGCACTCAGCATAGTAAATCTGCCCTGTTTGCTCCTCAGGCATCTTGGCATAACTAGCAAACTGAGTTTTATAGTGGCAGTAGCAGGATTTTGAAGCAGAGTGGCAAGAAGGGAGAAAGGACTCAGCCTCACTGCCTGCTTTGCCTGCCCCCACACAAGTACTGAAGCCCATCCATGGGCTGAGGAATTGGCTCCACCCCTCCCAGGCTTCAGGGAAATCTTGTCTTCTGTAGCATCCTACTGAGTTTGTCTTTTTAGCACCATCAATAAGAAAGTGCTGATGAAAATTTCAGACGTGATTAAATCCTCATGATGTGAAAGGGAAAAAACATGAGCAAACTCACCACCACAAAAAGTCTTTTCCAAATATATATCTTGACACCAGGATCCTGTTTTACCTGAAATATTAACCATTATTATTCCAAAATAGCTTTTTTCCCCAGGTATATCAAACTATGAGGGTTTGGGTGTGCTAGTTTGTGTTGAGAAGATGATTAATAAGAATGATCTAACTCTTCTACCACTGATAACATAACTAGTGGGCTTTATATTTCTGTAAGGCTTTTGACAGGATTAAATCTTTTAAGACCTGTTTGGTACCCTAGTTGCCTAGTTGCATGATGATAAATTTAATCTCATTAGCATCTGATTATCAGCAAGACAGAGGGAGGAACTGGCATATCAACAGTACTGCAAAATTTCTTTTATTTTTTGGGTCTCAAAAAGCAATGATCAGTTAAATTACTTCCCTAGAACCAGTAAATATAGCTCTAAAATTCCCTATATTCTAAATTGTGTTCAAAGCCTAGCTTTACAAAATCAAGGGGAAAAAATGGGTTATTTTATGAATGCAGCATTAACAAAAAGGATGGGAAACATGTTGGGCAGATGAGGAGTAGCTGTTGCATTTCCTTTCCTATAAAGGAAAGGAAGCTATTTCTCTCTATTTTATCATATAATCAGCCTTTATACTTTTTAGTGAACTGTAACGAGTTTGAGACGTCAGTAGGAGTTTATTACATTTATAGCAGTCAGTGCCTTTTCCCTCATTTGCTTGTTTGAAAATGGCTTTTTTGTAGAACATCTCACCTGTCTGAATTTCTTTAAATAAATGTAATATAGGCAATTCAAGACACAGCTGATAATGGATGTTAGATAATATCTTGGATACTGCAGCATAAATTGTGAGATGACTATATTCTGTCATGATGAATATTAAATAATGATACCTTGTCCCTATAAGAATAACTTATTTTATTGTTCAGAATGATCTTATGAGCTCTTCAGATTCATGGGAAATAACTTAGTAGAAACCATAAACTATTCAGAATTTGCTAAATATTCTAATCACACTTGCATCATTCTTAATTATGGAGTCGAGGGATCTGCCAAGAAAGAGACAGAGGCAGCATGTAACAGCTTCCCATTAACTTTGTACTGTTGGAGGGCTGGCACTGTGAGTGCCCTTGTGTTGCAAGCTGGCTTGGATGTTTTATGTTCCCACTGTTCTCCTTAGCACAGCTCCTCCAGATTTCCCACGTTGTCTCTGCCCAGCTGTGGGCTTATCACTTAAGAAGGTTTTCCTCATGTATTTGCTGCGTAGGGTGAGTCAACAAAGTTGCTGGCCTCATCAAGGCAGCAGGACAAGGTCTCTCCACAAGGTCTCCCGCTCTGAGAACCAGCTCTGGCTGAAAGCTGTGGTGTTTCCTGGTGGCTATGGCACTCTGCTGTCTCCTCTGGATGGGGGACAATAGTCCAGCAGGACTTTATTTCCCTTGGAGTGCCTTGGCCATGGGGCTCTCATGTGTGTCTGGAGTGATAATTTGACAAGAGGATGCTATTGGTAGAGTAGGAACACTGGGCACCCAACCTCAGGGTGTTTTTGAGGAGTGTTTATAATCTGTAGACAGATCCTTTAGATATGAAATATTCTAACTCTAGATTTGAAAGTGAACATTTTTCATAGGAGAAAAGGAGCCTTTAGATTTAGATCCAGCCATTTAGATTGCTGGTTTTGACCCAGACTACAGAATGATTACACAGATAAATCCCAACACTACTGATTATTTTTGCAAGGGTCTCTGGAGAAACATATTCCTTAAAGGTGCTGCTTTTCTAAGCATGTGTTGTATGTGAAATACAACAGTGAAATACAAAAGGCATCCCACCCTGTGTTTAGTCCTTGGTGGCTCAGAGGGTTAGCACAGATGATGATATACCGGGAAGGACAAGTGAATACATGCAAAAGGGGAGAGCAATGCGAGTCTGCAAGTTTACAGGTTCCAGATTATCTCACCTTTGTATTTTATAGTGAGATGTGTTCAGACACAACACGATGCACATTATTGAAAGGGTGGGTTTTTATCTTGGACAAAAACAAGAGCATGCCAGCAATGTTAATACAGGTTAGGTAGATGCATTGTGAAATCTCCTACACTCCAATAGAGCTGTTTGTACTACATGAGCCACAAAACAACCTGGAGGGCTTTAGCTGCTTTTCCAGCAAAGCAGGGTAAGAGGTTTACTGAATATAAACAAATATATTATGAGAGACAGTTAGTAGTGCAGAATTCTCAGAGGTATAGAGTAAATGATGAGAGGCTGCAGGAAGAAAGCGTTCAGGGTGTAGATTTTAGGGCTCTGGCTGCAGACAACCGATTCAATGATGCAAACCATAAGAAATGGCCACAAATTCCATTCTGAATGCCTTCCACATACTCATGGATATGGGGAGATAAATATTAATGTATCCCAAAGGGGTCCCACAGGTCTCCTTTCACTGTGGATGTCAAATTTTGCTATTAGCTTTCAGCCTCTTTGCTGAAATTTCAGGGATCTGCTCTTGGAAGTTTACATCATCTCCAGAGAATTTTTGTTCTTGAAGTCCATATGGTGAGAGAAAACCTCTCCAAAGTATTTTAGAGCCAGGGCTTAAACCTATTCCAGCTGTGCAGACCTGTCAGATTTTTTTTTCCAGGAATAATTTCTGCTTAAAAGCCTATCTGGTCTGCATTGTCCTAAATTAACTCGTTTGGTACATGTGGAATTTGGAATATACAATAATACCAAATTTTACAACACAGAATTTTTTTAAAGGTGGGAGAAGCACAATAAAATTTCTCCTCCTAAATAAAGCCTGAGCTCATGCTAGTTCCCTTTTGGCAGACTAAGCAACATATTCTTGAGGAAAAATGTCAAAACTAGTATTTTAAGCTTAGGCAAAAAATTAAAGCAAGAGTAAATGTTATAGAGTACAAGAGTAAATATTGTACTTTTTTATGAGCTCACAAAAACATGAAACTCCCTGTGTGGAGGTAATTTTTTTGGTGATAGCTCTAAAGGGAAGTTTCTTGCTGGCTTTTTCTTGCTGGATTTTCAAATTAATAGCAGTCCATGCAATTCGGTTTGGCTGAAGAGATCATGAGAAAAATACCTTGGAGAAATGGAGAAGGAGAAAATGAAAGAAATCTTGGCAATATTTCCTTCACGTTCAGATCACTTAGAATTACATCCCATAAAGAACTCTCAAAAAAACTCCAGGGAAGAGTGTATTTTTAAATACTGAAGCTTTTAGGACTTGCTATGTGGTTATACAGCACTGCAATTACGTGTATGTGCCTGTGTGTGTGTGAAGGTGCAGGTGTATCTCTGGCTTTGAAATGTCTGCCTATGACAAAGCTGAACTTTTATTACCAGAGCTTTCCAAAAAGCTGTTTCTAAAAATCCTTGATTAAACAGGAATCTCTAGGGCAAGGTGACTTGGTAGGAGATTAACAAAGGTCTGCTGAGCTCTAGAAAATGTGGAATACTTTTGAAAGAAGAGGCAATGATACATAAACACACACATAGTGGACACAAGACGCATGGAAAAATGTGGGAAATTAATTGCTGTTGTAGTACCAGAGGAATAATATTTATGTTCTTCAATTAAATTCAGCTCTAGCTTTCCAGTGGCTCAGAGTCTGTGAAAACATAAAAGTGATGCCATAGTCTGGGTCTTAAGAGCTGGCTGAAGAACCTCCCACACTGTGATGGGGACAGGTCATATCATGCTGGTTTTGACCAAGTCAGGATCCCTGTAATTCTGGTCCAGCTGTCTTAGGTGATTTCCATGGTGAACCAGAGCATCCTAAACCCTGTAGTAATCTCCCTCAACAGCCATAGCAAAGAGATGGCTGATATCTGGAGATTGATGAGAAAGGACACTTAGCTCCCCGTGATGGTGGCCATCCGCCACACAGCTACAGCAGCTTCAGAACACCACACATAATATTTTTATAAGGACAGACAAATATGGTCAGTCAGAGTCACCAGATCATGGGCAAAGTTGAGAAGTGCCTGACAGAGCTCCAGGCCACTAAATGCCAAATAATACATGTGAGGGAAAAAAAATCCACAGTGCACCTAGACAATTATGGGCTCTAATTATTAGGCATTGTACTGAAAAGCTTTCTTAAAATAGCAACTCTGTGCTTTCCAGTGGTCAGAAAGGCAAACAAGCTGTTAGAAATTAGTTAAGAGGAAGGTGAGAGTTTAAGAGGAAACATCTTTTTTCCACTGTATAAGCACATGGTGCCCTCATATCTTGAACATTACCTTATCTAAACAGAGAGTTAGCTGAGCTAGGGGACTGCACCAAAAAAAGGGGAACAGGAATGACCTAGCACACAGAATAGCTTCTTCTTGAGTCAAAACTAACTGGATTAGGACTTCAGCTTGCAAAGAGACTAAGGCAGAAATGAGAAAAATCTGTGGAATAACAAAGAGGAGGAGAGACAAGTGATTACTTGTTGCTTCTCAAAGAGCATGGAACCTTGTAGGAAAGTCTTGTGGTATTGACTGCAGAAAGTGGGAAACACACGTTCAGGAAGAACCAGGACAAATACAGAGTATTCTTACATTCTTTTGGTGTCTGTTGACTAGCAAAGAGAAGATACAGGGATAAACATGCTTCTTGTCTGACATTGTGTAGCTGTCTTTATACCAAACCTAGCCATGAATCCAGCTAGTGCTGTGTTCAATGTGAAAATTAGGGAGTTCAGACACAGGGATATGTCAAACAATTGAGAAATTATGGTTTCTGTGGCAAAATGGATAGCCTCATATCATACATGATTCATTTTAGGTTATTTGGTCTTCAAATATACCCTGTACTGTGAATTTCATTATATCCATGGAATAAGTTTCACATCAGCTTTATTTGTGGGATGCGTCACATCAGTTTTACAGCCAATTTTCTCAGGATAGCTGGGCACACCTAAAGGTTAAGGACTTTATTGTAGCAGTTGCTGATGACCCCACGGTGTTGGACCTTGAGTTTGATTCTTCTTCCCAAGACATCACTTACAGCAGGCCAGGCTTTGCTGCTGGTGTGTTTGGTGATTTGGACAGGGGAGCAGGTGTATCTGCAGTAACACTGGCACTAATAGCCAGTGTGATTAAATCCAGGAAAGTTGGCTAATTTTTCAAGGGTCACCTCCAAGTTTAAGAGTGGTCCATCCTGACAAGCAGGAAATAAAGGAAATGTGGTAAGAAGTCTGTGCAAGTGAACAAGCAGCTTGTAGAAAAGACATTGGGAGTCCTGCAAAGTGACAAAGATGCTGAAAGGATTGGAACATTTGACATGAGAAGAGTCTGAGAGGGCTGGGACTGTTCAGCCTGAAGAACAGAAGACCTGAAATCTCATCAATGTGTATAAATACCTAATGGGAGGTTGCAGAAGATGAAGCTAGGCTTTTCTCATTCTCATTTTGTGATAGGACAAAAACAATGGGCACAATTTCAAATACAGGAAATCCTCTGGGCTTCTACCCAAACCTAAGAAAGGCCTTTTTTACTGTAAATGTAGTCAATGCTTGAACAAGTTTCCCAGAGAGGCTGATGAGATTGTCAGAGAGATTCAAAACCTGACCCACAGTTCTGCGTATGCTGCTGGAGCCAATAATGCTTGGAGAAGGAGGTTAGTTTAGATGATCAACCCTTTCTGCCTTAGGGATGTTGGTTAAAACATCAGTGTTGGAGCAATTGCACCTGTGTGAGCAGCTGGCTGCAGTGCAGTCACGTTGCAGCTCTCTGGAGGCAAATCTAATGGAAAGCTTTGGGGGAAAAACTTTTTCAAAGGGCATTATATGCAGATGTGTCCATACAGGCAAAAAACCAGTGGACGGATATCTCATGTATAATTTGTTCCTGGAGTTCTGTATCTTTACCTGCAGTATTTTCTCTATGCAATAGTGATGTGCCTGCACAGCTGTGCTGTCATCCACTTTCACATGTCTTTGTGTGTTGTTCTGGAACGTGTTAATGAAGATGTCTGACATCCTGCTCCTACCATTCCCTGGAAGCCTATATCTAATCATAACTTTGAACTTCTAGTCCTAATAAAATACAGCATTTCCAGCTGTATTTTGATGTATTGTGATGTAAAACCTTTGCTGAAGAGAAGGTGCCAAAGCAGTTTTACAGAATATGGTTCTGTTCAGCCCCTTGAAGAGGTCTTGATTAAAACTGGCTAATGACAGTAAAATTTACCTAA
Source organism: Cettia cetti (assembly GCA_013401135.1). Taxonomy (NCBI): domain Eukaryota; kingdom Metazoa; phylum Chordata; class Aves; order Passeriformes; family Sylviidae; genus Cettia; species Cettia cetti. Next base: position 52,073 of record VZUI01076106.1, read on the forward strand.
TTATAAGTAAAAATCTTTGCTTTTGTTTGATAAACTTCTGTTTACTGAATCAATACACCAATGTGGATTTTGCACAGGACTTTTTTCCAGATATTTTGTAAATCAATTTTCAATGTTAATGACAAATAGAAGCTCCAGAGAATGACTCAGCTAGTGGGTAGAAAAGGAAGAATGCTCTGACACCAGGTCAGCAGATTTCTTTGTGGGTGTTAGTAGCAAAAGAAGAAAGTGTTGCTCAGACTGCTAGTTTATCTTGACATAAGATAAATTGCTCCATAATTTTTTAATTCATAATTCTGTGGTTTAGAGATAAGAAAATTAATTTTTGAGAGTTCAGTGATGGAATGAAGATCAAATTAACCATACTCTATGAACCAAAGTTCAATTCAGCTTTGTCAAAATATTTCATCAGTATACAGTTAAGGAATTGAAAACTCAAAGGTTTCAGACCTTTATAATCAAACAAAGACAAAAGTTTGACTTTGCCTCACCCAGCCCTTTCTTCCGAAACAAAACCTGCTGTGATGTGGAGCTGGAAGTAGTAGGGGATATTTCTGAGCCTAAGGGGAAGGATATGGATGGTATGAGTCCTACGAAATGTAACAATTGAGAAAGGCGGTGATAGGTGAGCGTTTTATGGGCACTGACATATTTGTTGTTTGCTGTGCTTTTCCTTTAATCTATGTTCTTTGCAGAAGTAGCTGAAATCAAGCTATGTGTCAGAGGACTGACACACGTCTTGTTAAAGTGACTCTCTTGTTAAAGAGAATCAGATTCCTAGCCTGAAGTCCTGGCCCTCTTAAGGGATGTTGTCTCTCACAAGAATGCATGTAAACAGGGAGCACTCTTGGGACAGTAACTGCACCTGTCCTTAATTCAGCAGAGGAAGTGTTTCTCTTCGAGAAGTTTCAGGAAAAAAGGTGTAGAAGACAAAAAGAATAGAGAAAACTTCATTTCCTCTAAAGCATTAAAGCTGCAATGGGTTGAGTATAGAATATGTGCTTAAAAATAAACAATTGAAAAAATCCCAATCCCAAAACTTTTCTTTTGATTGCACATGTATCTTGGTGATAAGGATGCTTTAGCACAACTGGAAAAAAATACTGCTGGAAGAAGCTGTGGGATTTTAGTTGAATGGATACAGATCTCTAATATGTATATTCAGAAATGTAAATCCCACCTGGTTTCTTCTGAAATTCGATCTGTACTATGGTCTTCAAGGAGAACCGTGATCTCTTGGGACTGCTTAGACTCCACTGAAGCTTTGCTGTGATTTTTATTGTACACTAAAATGATGTGGTCAAAAGATCAGAGGAGATTAATCTGAAAAATGTCCACAAGCTGATGTAGAATCAAATTATATATGCTGAAGCTGAAGAACAAATCTGTTGGCTGAAATGTGCTGATTTGCATAAAACATTGTAATTTCTAAGAAAATTTACAGAGCAATCTCTTTTTATTCTTTGCTGCATAATAGCTTCTCATTTTTATTCAGGTCTTGAAAATTTGGAACAAAAGGGATGTGCTGAAAAATAGTATGACAAGGCAAGTTCCCTTGACAGTTAAAGTAGAAATTGACTCGGTACATGGGGTCTTTTTTTTTTTTCTTTTTTTTTAGAGGAAGAAGATTATCTCTATATAAATATTTATGTAAAACAGATAGTTACAAATAATATAGCTATCTTGTAAAAAAACCCCCAAAACCCACAAACCAAATGCCCCCTCCCCATCCTCCCCAGGCATATACGTTTTGTTTTTAAGAAAGGGAAATTCAAAAATTTTGAAGCACTATTAGAGCAGTTAATCAAATAAATCCAAATTTAGGAGATTTAAACATATTCTGCTCCTTCTGAAACCCTGTAGAGCAGATAATCAGTTTGCATATCCCACTTTGAAAACTTTAATTAGACTCATGATGAGACAGAATATGGTATGCTTGCTCTGGGTGAGAGGTGCATTGTTTAATGAGTTCCTTGTGACTTTTAGGGCACTTATGGGATGAAGCTGTAGTGCAAAAGTCTATTTCAAAATAATAATTTATAGTTTTGTGCACAGAGAACATGAAGGAAATGAGAAAAAAACAGGGGGAAAATAGTTAATGCTGGAGAAAGGCCATGAGGCTGAGCTAAACCAGAAGATCAAGGAGAGAAGTGTGATGCAACAGTTTCATCCTAGGATGGCTGGTTACAATTATTATTGCTATTTAAATACAAACCAGTCCCCCAAATAGGGTGGAAATAAATGCAGAATGAAATTGGAATGCTTTGTCTTCATGAGAAATCAAGGAACGGAGAAATAGGAACTTAAATTCCCTGTTGAAATCCAGTGACTACTCAGAATCTTCCCTGTAGCTTCCTGTGGTGCCTGGTGGGGCACAGCAGCTGACCAATGAGTGGTGGTCACTCACTAACCTGAGATGTGCTCTCTGGGCTTTCATGCTCCTTGCAGGCTGTTGATGCTACAAATTGTGTTGTCTTGGTTTGTTCCTTGGTCATGGTTTGTAACACTCAGAGTGGCGGAAAACTTCTTTTCCTTTCTCTTCCTTTCCACGGGTATATATCTGAGTTACATCCTGCCTTCTCTGATAATTTTACCTTGTTATATTTCAAGGTCACTCTTCTGATTCCCTCCCCTCACTATAAGAGGTGACACAAGTCAGAGGTGATGGACCTGTACTATTTACTATGCTTCCAGCTTCTTATTTTTAAGGCTGTTCATCTCATTTTTTGTTTACCTTCCAGTCCATGCGGCCATGAAATAGCAATTTTATTTCTTTCTTAGTTTCATATTGATTTAGGCTCCAAGTTTCTACTGATTTGTGTAAAAAGTAGCAAAATCTTGCACCTAATCCATCAATAATAGTATACATAAGAGGCAACAAACCTGCACAGCATAGGTTAACATAATTACTAAACCATAAATGCAGTTAGTTATCCACTGAACAGGTAGTGGAAAGATTTGGTTTCTTTCTTTGTTCATTAGATAAAAACCTATGTTAACTGTGTGAACCATTTTGTTAAGAGACAAGCAAATGGAAATATTGTGAATGTAGAATTGTTAGGTGCATCTGAGAAGTGCAGGAATAATCTATGATGGCCTTAGTTTAATGGGATGAAGGGGTGAAGATGGAGAAAGATATTTAATATATTTTTAGAGGAAAGAGGAAAACAGGAAGGAAATATACTGAGACAAGAGGATGAATCCAAGGATCTGATTTTCTTATGGATACAGGAGAGAAATCCTCACTGGATTTGTTTATTAGCTAATGAACCAGTGAATAGTCACTGGAATGGCCTTCCCAAATGATGGCATGGAGTTGATAGCTTCAGGAGGGAGGCCAGGGGGTTTTGCAGCCTGGCACAGTCCCACACACATTTCTCTCTGGGTGTTTGGAAAGGAAAGCAGCCAGAGGAGATGAGCCTGTTCTGAGAGAGCTACAGCCAGAGCAGGTTTTAGCTCCTCAAGGGCAGTGTGACTTTTCACCCTTGCTCAATAAAACTCATAACAAATTGTTTTCATTAAAAGTGTGAATACAGGGTACATTCTTAGGGATTGCAATGGAGACCCATAAGAATGAACTGCAAATAATTTAAAAGAGAACAGAACTACTGAAAAGTAACTCTAAATCCCCAGATTTTGTTATTGGTTTGGGTTTCTTGTTCCAAATCAAGTATTTGTAAATGCCACTCCCAAGTATTCTAACCCACTGCTTGGGAGTTGAATCTTACTTCTCAACTTTCTACAACATACTTTTAAAACCAAACAGTTGGTTTTAGAGTATGCTGTTTTAGATTAAAATGCAAGAGTAGATACATAAAAGATATCACTGTGTGGTGTGTGTAAAACAAAAAAAGGGGGTGGGTGTATGTATGGGTGTACACATACGTGAAATTTATGACATAGGAGAAAGGGTCTGTGTATACTGAAGGAGCTGTGGAGTATGGAGTAATCAAAGCGTGAAAATATGGAAATTAATTGTCCTGATATCACAGCTATTAATAGTTATCTTGCTTCTATACCCTTATAAATTACTGGTGGTATAGTGAACACCAGAGAGGGGAAGAAGCTGAATATTCTGGTCACAGCAAGCTGTGATCAGCAATCAAGAATAAATTCCTGATTATTCTATTTAGAATCCAGATGTCCATGTGAGAGACAAAACCTGGGAACAGAAGGCAAAATGCCTCCTCTTATGCAGTAATCCCACGGCTCTCCAGACAAGAGGACTGCTTCCTTTCCCACTCCTGAGAATCTCCCATCAAAAAATGAGGTCATACTCTTCCATCCTGCCCAGCTAGACTTCTTGTCCCCCCTAACTCCTCCTCAGGCCTGCAGGCTGAAAGCATTACTATCTTTGGGGTGAGTCCATTCCCAGGGCTCTAAATCTCCATGTAACACTGGCAGGCAGTGGTGGTGCAGGTAGGTTTTGGGGTAAAGCTCTGTGGTTTTGGGGTAAAGCTCCCTCTTATTTGTCTATATCAAGAACTGCTGAGAGGATGTGTAGAGCAAGGTGAGTGCCCCAGGGACATTAAAAGGCCTTTCACAGGGCTTTGTTTGCTCATGGGCAGTGTTGTGAGAATAGACGTTCCCTGGGAGCAAACAGCAGCAATCTCCAGGGAGCATCATCTCCAGCTGAAGTTAGCCTTTCTGAGAAAGAGATTAATCATTTTTGTTCTCTGAGGCTTTGCTTGAACTGTCAAAAATCTCTCTTGCAGCAAGTTGAAGGCATACCAGTGCCTCCAGTGTGTTAGTGCCCTCTTGGATGCCAAAAGGTTCTTTGTGTCCGGGTGAATCAATGCATCCACTGAGTGGCCCAGAGCTGTGGGTTTGGGCACAGAGACCTTCAGCTGCAATTATCCAAGTTGCAAAGCTTATGCAGGGTCCTGGCTGAACACCTGGAGAGCCAGTCAGTACTGATATCTACCTTGCTCTGACCACAGTGTGGTCAGGACCTATTCTAGGTGGTTCAGAGCTGTCTTTATGCCTGCAGGTAAACAGCAGTCCCATGTTCTGACTGCACTGAAGATGTACTTTCATAGTGTGGGTGGCTATGGATATATTTAGACTGTTTACATGGAGTAAAACTAAACCCTTTTTAGATTTGGACTATCTGTTTTTAACTGCTGTTTTACTCAGGTTTTAATTAAAAAAAAAGAGAAAGAAAAAAAAAAAAGAGAAAGAAAAAAAAAAAGAAAAAAAGATGTGCTGTCCATTTTGACCAAAACCTGATCTTTTTTCTTTCAGCAGAACTTACTAAATCTATTTGTCTTATGTATGTACATTAATCTGATGTCAGGTATTTTCAGCCCTCCTGTCTTCAGTAGGAGCTGAATGCAAAAACAAAGCAGGGCTTTCCCCTTCTTTTCAAGATGTGTGGTGACAGCACTGAGAACAGGACAGTGTTTGAGATATTCCATAAAGACCATAATACAGCTTGCTTTTTTTTTTTTAAACTTTATAGCAAAACTACTAAGTAACAAGATGAGTGAAATGGTGCAGTTAGGGCTGATCAGCAAATGCTTCTTAAAGGCCAGGAAATGTCATCTTACTCTTCTCCATTGTCAGTCACAAAGGCTGGGTTGCTGCTCTGCATGTGTAAGAGAAAGAGAGGCTCAATTTTGGGGGAAATAATCCTGAAGACATTGCTTTTCTCTTTGAGGAGACCTCTATCATCACCCATGCATATGTTTCAGCCAATACTGCTGAAAGCTGCGGTGATTATAAATGTAAATTGCTGAAGGTCAAAATCTTGATGCTCTAGGAAGCCCTTGGCAATTATTTGGCCAAAACCCATTGCAAAGGTTTTAGGTCACAGTTGTCTCCGTGAGTGTTACTGTACTGCAGTGCCACTAAACCTTCGTTCAGTCTTAAATGAAAAGAGAAAGAGTTTAATTATGGCATCTTAGCACAGAGAAGCATTAATTAATTTTTAAGTGTGTTAGGTGTAATAGGATAATTGCAGGAGAGGGCTCTGCGGGGTCAGGCGTGACGGATACGCACTGTCAGGGCACGTGGAGCATTGGGAGTGGAGAAGGCTGCAAAAAGCTGCTTTAGGAGAGATCAGTGCTCTTAGTGATTTTTGCTGGAGATGTCACGTGCACTGGAGCCAGCCCTCGTGCCTGGGCAGGCTGGTGCTGGCAGCTGAAAGCACAGCACACGTGCTCTTCCTCACAAGCCTCTTGCAAAGTGTGTGTTGCTTTGCCTGCTGTTTACATCCCCTTGGTGTAAACCTTGGCGCAGGTACAGCATTTTGTCATTCCCAGGAGTGCAGTTGCCAGACGCAGTTAGTAGGATTTGCTGTAAAATAAGGGGGTTCAGACCAGGTCTTTCTTTGGCTGAGACTGCTGGCAGATGCTGAAGGGCAAAGTTTGCTTTCCCACTGATAGATGCTGTGGAATAATCCTCCTAGATGGAAAGTTGCCTTCTAATTCAGCGCAATTAGTCTTTGGCTTAGTCACTAAAATACTTAAAAATTGTCTTTTCAATCTCTCATCTATATTTTAATGTGCCAAATATTACTTAGCTGCTTCTGTTTTTCTGTGAAAATGGAGTCTTTGACAAATCCTTTAAGGCTACTTAGCCTTTATGGTATCTTTGGGCAGCATCTTTCCCAAGATTATCCCACGGGAAACGTTTTGCCACTTACTTAAGTGCCATTTTTTTCACTAGTTTGTTTCTATATCCTGATGTTTATGTTTTCAGTGAGTGTAAAGTGCTAATTTCATGGCATTTACTGTTTTCACACATCTCTTTTCTACCCTCCCATTAATTATTGTTTAGTATTTCTAATGTCTCCAACTCTTTGTTATAGGCTTTCTATGCTCCTAAATGTCTACTCGTACTTACAGGATGGATTCTCTTCTGACAGAATTTTTTGTGAGATGAGAGGGCCATTGAGAAACACAGTTTTCTAAGTGTCCTAGGGTGACTTTATGATGTTTGTATCCCCAATCGTCGATTCTGTTTGTGCTGTATATTGAGTTTCTGTATCTTTAAGACTGATTCTGAGAGTGAACCAGGGAGAGAAGACGCGC
>VZUI01076107.1:0-11231 GCA_013401135.1 Cettia cetti
GAGAAGGATTTGTTTTGTGTCTGTGCTGTGTGCAGAGCTGGGTGACCCTGGCTGTGAGCTCAGAGCTGCTCCCTGGGTGTATTCCAGAGCCTGGAACACAGGGAATTAAACTGAAGGCACCAGTCTGTGGGGTGCTGTGTGCCAGAGCCTGAGCTGGGCCGAGCCACAGCAGCTCCAGAGGGAAACAGAGGGCAGGTGAGAGGGGTGTGAGGAAGCTGCACCTCTTAAACACCTCCCAAAAAAAAAATCTCTGCAGGAGAAGAGCAGCCTTTGCTAAGGAAAACTGGCAGAATTCCAGCGGTGGGGCTGGAGGTGCTGCTGGAGGAACCCAGCAAGGGCCGGCAGCACAAGCAGGGGAGAGCAGGTCCCTGTCCCCTCCTGGGGCCACCAGACTGAAATCAGGGCCCTGCTACCTCTGTGTGCTCACCATCCATGAAAACAGGGCCTGGATCCACCTGGCAGAGGGAAATGATGTCTGGAGGAGACCGTGAGGGGTCCCCTTCTCCTGTCCAGGTGTCCCCTGCAGGGCTCTCCCAGTGCCACCAGCCTGCATCCCCTCTCCCTCTCCTTCACCTTCCCTCTTCACATCCTCAGTGCTGCTGGAATATTCCCGGGAGCTTCACTGAACCTCCTCAGTGCTGCTGGAATATTCCCGGGAGCTTTCTCCCCAAGAGATGTCCATGATCTAAAATAATATTATATGATTCTCACATAAAAATAAGAATTCTCATATAAAAATAAGAATTTAGCTGTCTGTGAGCAGAATCTCATTAATAATATTGTTTATTTGGACTTTAATACTTAGACTCACGTCTTTATGACTTTTTTTCTTGACATCTGAGGGATCCAAACTTTCCTCCAGCAGGTTTTTGGCACATGCCCTCCTCTGAGATTTGAGAAAAAATGTCAGTTATTAGGAGACAGTTTTAGATAAGCCATAAAGGGAAATTGAGAAAAACAAAACAAAAAAATCCTACAACAACAACAACAAAAAAATCTTGAATTCTTGAAATCAGGAGTTGATGGTCTGGCTGAGACAGGGAGGAATCCCCAGTCTGATCTTCGTGTCATGAGCAAGAAAGCCTGAAAATTTATAGAATTTTTTAATGGAAAACCTGAAAATCAATGGAATTTTTTAATGGAAAACCTGAAAATCAATGGAATTTTTTAATGGCAAGCCTAAAAATCTGTCGACTTTTTTAATGGAATAAACACTCCAATTTACGAGTATAATTAGGTAACCTCCTAATTTCATATCCTTGTTGGAATTATCTCCATCACAAACCCCTTGCAGTTGTAGCTGTTAGTTTTCCACTTTTTTACTTTTTCCATCTTTTTCCCATCCCTCTTCTTCCTCTCTTGATCCCACCCAGTCTCCAGAACAAAAATTTTTTGTGTCTTGCTCACCCCTGTCAGAGTGGGACAGGAGGAGCCCAAGGAGCGCCTTTCTCCCTTTTAATTTTCTTCTCCATGCCACATTTTCCATAAAATCAGAACTGGTAAACTTATTTCCATAAAATCCTGCACCTGGAATGTGCAAAACAGAAGGAAAGGAGCAGCTGGATGCTGTGGAAATCGGGGTTGCAGCACAGGGTAAGAACCAGGATTCCCATTTCCAAGCCAGGCTGGAATTTCAGGGAACACCTGCTTTGTTCTGACATGGGGTGTGAGCAAAGCCAAGGAATTCCAGATTTTCAGCCTCTTCATCAAAATCAAGGTGAAGGAAACCGAATCAGGAACTTTGGGAATTCGAGGAAGTGCAGCCAGGGTTTGTGTTCACACCTACACCTGCAGCTCATGAGCCCTGTGGGACGGGCTCCGTGCAGATTGGAAAAGCAGGAATGATGTAAAGCCCTAATCAGTAGTTCACACTTCTTCCTGACTCATGGATGTCATCACATCCGTGCTGGATGAGGTGCCAGGGAATGGGATTCTCCACCTTTGGTTGGAATCTCCACTGCAGGCCGTGGTGGGGAGGAAAGGATCCCAAGATTTAATGGAAAGCTCACGGGTTGGGATGAGGACAAGGAGAGGTGTGGGGTGTCCCAGAGGCATTCCCAGCCTCTCTGGGATCCAGGCAGCACCCAGAGCTGTTTGGAAGGTCATGGATGGAGGAATGTGAGAGCATCCGTGTCCTGAATTGCCAAATAAACCAAATTATGGATGGAGGAATGTGAGAGCATCCATGTCCTGAATTGCCAAATAAACCAAATTATGGATGGAGGAATGTGAGAGCATCCATGTCCTGAATTACCAAATGAACAAATTATGGATGGAGGAATGTGAGAGCATCCGTGTCCTGAATTGCCAAATAAACCAAATAAATGGGCTGGGAGTTGGACTTCCATGACCCTTGTGGGTCTCTCCCAGCTCCAGATATTCCATGATCCTACAATTTAAACAATGAGGTTTAGATGTGGAGTACCTCTCTAGGTCTCCAATTTATTGCCTGAGAAGGTCAGGAATCATTTTCACCTCAGGGCTCCAACTTCAGGGGTCAGAAGAAATCCAGGGATCTTTTCTTATAAATACGATTGCTTGGCAAATGATTCTGAGAGTATGAAACCTATAAAAATGAAAGCCAGTTTTGATATTTAAGATGCCGAGCCAGTTTGTTATTGAACACCTGGAGAAGACAATGGTTTACCCAGCTGAGGGAGAATCTCTCCTGACTGAACAATACCCTTAGCAGATAAGGGGATGCCAAAGGATCCTGAGAGACCCTGCCAGTGTGGCAGGGAAGAAAAAAAAGGTTTAGAAAGTTTTTTTTAGGGTTTAAAATGTGCCACAGTATGGTAATGCAGTCATTCCTATAGGCTGTATGTGAATTCTATAGGATTTGTGTCTCGTACTGGTTGGTGTGAATGAGAATATTCAGCACAGAAATAGATATAATGTTTTGTAACAGGAACTTTGCTCTCTTTTCATGCTTTGAGCACGTCTCTTGTGCCCACGGCCTGGGCAATAAATCACATTTTGAGAGCTGCCTTGGCATCCAGAGATCTCCTCTGCACCATCACCACCCTCCTGCACTCCCCTTGGTTTGGGGAGCCTCTGTCCCAGGCTCTGTCCCCTCTGGCCGGTCTGAGGCTGAGGGAGGCACTCAGGATTCTCAGGACACGGCCGCCAAGCCAGACACTCGAGAGAAGCCAAAACGAGGAACAGGGGAAGCCAAGGAATGATTCAGAACAAGTGCAGGACAAGAGAGTGGGAAGCCACAGCGTCTCCAAGCAGGGCAAGGATCCCAGAAGGCAAAAACAGAGTCAGGTGGGCTGGGAAGAGGCGGAAAGGAGGCGTCGGAGCCGGGGGAGGCTCGGGGTGAGAAGAAGCCACGGAAATGCGGCCGCAGCCAAGCGTGCAGGGAGCAGCCAAAAGCAACGGAGAGGCTCCTGCTGCTCACAGATTTGGGATTCTGCTCCTGCCCCGAGCCTCCTGTGGCCAGCAGAGAAGGAGGGAGGTGAGGGTGGAAGAAATATTTATTATTTATCAGGTGAAACTTTCCCCTGGATCCCTGGAAGTGTCCAAGGCTTGGCTGGGCAGGGCTTGGAGCAGCCTGGGATGGTGGGAGGTGTCCCTGCTCCTGGCAGGAGCATGATTTCCAAGGTTCTTTCCAACTGAACCCACCCTGGGATTCTGGAGGAAATATTCAGGGCCATATTATCATTTAAATTCATCAGGTAGTAATAGCTGATAATCTCAAACATTAATTAATTAAATCCCCAGTACTTGATTATTTTCCTTTGGGGCTAAACATCCATGAACATCCAATAAGAACATCCATGAACATCCAATAAGAACATCCATTAACATCCAGTAAGAACACCCATTAATATCCATTAAGAATATCCATTAACATCCATTAGAACGTCCATTAAAAAGAAAAGAAAAATAGGTTTTCAACCATCTTCCCCTCAAAATTTAAGAGGAAAAAAGTTATCTCCTCCTGCCAAAAAAATGTGTGATTCGCAAGAAATATGAAATTAATTAAACCAAACAATATATTAGTAATTAATTTATAACTAACATATAACATGAATATTAATAATAAAACTGGTACAGTTTTGATTATAAAAAAGGACCTGTGAAATCTGAGATTTCCGTCCTTATTTGTGGAGGAAGGGATGATGGAATAAGTTGATAAAGTATCTTTGCCAATCTTCACAACATTTGATATTTTTCTTGCAGTTTCAGCTTGAAGGAATTAGTCATTATATGGGGAAATGAGCTCTTTTAAAACAAAACAAAAAACAAACCAATTTTCAACTTTTTTTTTTAGCTTTCATAGTGTTCAAACAAATCCTGAGGAAGTCAACTTTAAAAGAATAATAAACATCATCCTGTTCAATGACTTTTTAAATCAGAATTTAAGGTCTTCCTCCTTCTTTTATATATTTTATTTCTCACAGCTTTTCTGTGCTTCCTGAGTGGATTAATCTATTAAAGTGGCATTATTTATTCACACCAATTTAAGCAGATTTATTCTATTTTAATACCTAATAATGAAGGCAAAATTAAACTTGTTTGGAATACTGTGATCAAAACAGAATCTCAGACTTTTATAACAAAGGCATCAAAAATAAAACTATCAAGAATTAATTTAATTTAATTTCCTTGCCTTTCTCAAGTACGGAGTCTGTGTAGAGCCTGAACTGTCTTTGGAGGCACAGAAATTTAGAATTTGTTAATTTCCAAGAGGGAAAATGGAATTGAGGACGGCTTTGGAGACACAGAAATTTAGAATTTTTAAATTTCTAAGAGGGAAAATGGAATTGAGGATGGCACTCACTTTGTTTTAGGAGGTCTGAATGAAAGTGGGGTGGTTTCCCCTCACGGAATGTTCATTTCCCGCTCTGCTGAGGAGCAGGGCCGGGAGGGATGGGCTCGGGTGGAATTCTCAGCCCTGCAGGAAGCTGGGGGGATGTTACTGCCACTCCAGAGAGAAATTCCCACCCCGAGCTGCAGGGACAGGGGAGCTCTTGGAGTGACCCCAGCCAGGAGCTGATCCCAGAACTGGAGCGCCAGAGAATTCCAGCCCAAACTGGGAATACTCCCGCTCCATCCCAGGGAAAGTTTGGGAAAACTGTTGTGGATTCACTAAAAGCTTTGGTTTCTGTAAGTCACAGTTGGTCAAAAATAAAAATTAATAATTATGGGGGAAACCTCAAGCTCCTCTGGGACTCCCAGCACAGAAGAAACATGGAACTGCTGGAAGGGAATCCAGAGGGGGCCACGGAGCTGCCCCTGGGCTGGAGTCAGGCTGGGAGAGCTGGGAATGTTCCCCTGGAGAGGAGAAGGCTCCAGGGAGAGCTCAGAGCCCCTGGCAGGGCCTGAAGGGGCTCCAGGAGAGCTGGAGAGGGGCTGGGGACAAGGGCTGGAGGGACAGGACACAGGGAATGGCTCCCACTGCCAGAGGGCAGGGCTGGGTGGGAGATTGGGAGGGATTCCTGGCTGGGCTGGAATTGCCAGAGCAGCTGAGGCTGCCCCTGGATCCCTGGAATGTCCAAGGCCAGGTGGGACAGGGCTTGGATCACCTGGGATAGTGGGAGGTGTCCCTGCCCATCCAGCGAGTGGCCCTGGATGATCTTGAAGATCCCTTCCAATCCAAACCCTCCTGGGATTATTCTGGCATTCCCATCACATCCGCAGCCCGCTCGCTTTTCCCGGCACCTCTCCGACGTCACACCCCTTGGAAGAAACCCCCACCAGCTCCAGGGACAGAGGAGGGTATTTGGCTGATTCCCTAATCCCTCTGCCTTCTCTGCAGGCAGCAGGAGAAGGGGAATGCAGCCCGGAGAGCCGGGAGTGAGGGACACCTGGATCTGGAGGGAGGACAGGAACCCGCTGCCCTCGTTAGTCCCCAAATTAGCAAAGCGCTGCCAGGGTAACGGCGCTCCCCACAACGTTGTTGTCTTGACTAAACAACTTTCCTTAAGCTCCGTTGAAATAATCTGTTTTTTCACCTGCAGGAGTGAAACATTCGAGCCGGCATTCCAAGACGGATCTGGTTGAGGCCATAAAAAACCTTGTGGTAACCTATATATTATTTTTATGCATACGCTTAACGCGATGTGTTTTATGAATGTGCTAAAGTGCAATAAATCACCCGAAATGTGGTGTAAAACACTTCGGGCTCTTAGCAGGGTATCAGATGCTGGCACACATTCCATGGAGCCGTGGGTTTGTGCAGATGCTGGAGGGTAGGGACATGTCATCTCCTGGGAATGGTGGAAAGATGGGAACACGGCTTCTCCTCCGCCTGGGAGGTCGAGAGAGCAGCCCCCGGCTCGGTGATGGATCAGCAGCCAAAATGAAGGCAGAATATGTGGGAGAACAGCACAGCTCCAGCCTTTACTGGGTGTAATCCCAGCAACTGGAGTTCCATTGGAATTACGGTGCAGGAGAGAGGAGTTCTTTCTCTTTTGGTGCATAAAGAGAAATACACTGAAATTCCTGCTTTTTTGCAGAAGCCCAGCATGAGGAGTCCCAATGAAAACTGAATCCCTCAGCTGGCTCTGCTGAAGATCCAGAGTGGATGAGCCCTGGATTAACCTGCTGTTCCCAGCTCCCTTGGATTTATGGATCTGGGATTAGAGCACCGTTCCACACCATGTCCTTCATTTCTCCAACTCCAGCGAGTGTGGCCTAAGTTTAGATGCTGAAGTCAGGCTGGAAAAGCATCCAAAAAAGCTTTTCAAGTGAAGGAACTGGAAAAATTTGGAGATGAAGGTGCTTCAGAGTTTTTCATATCCTGTTCCTGCAAGTCATGTTGGAAAAACTGGCATGAAAGAAATTTCCCTCTTTCACTTAATCCTTTTAATTAAGTGTGGTCATAATGATCCTTTTTGCTTATAACACTTCCAAAATGTTAGAAATGGGTTTAAAAGAGGGACTTGTCACAGGAATTTGGGCAAAGATTTGATATCCTGCTCCAGTGATCATCAGTGAAGGACATGGTGGGAATCTGGGAATGTTGGGGTTACCCTGAGCAGGGCCAGAATTGGATTCAGTGATCCTTGTGGCTCCCTTCTTACTCAGGATATTCCATGATTCAACATCCTAAAGCCTTAGATGTGTAAAAATCAGGTGGATTTCTGAAAAAAAAAAAAAAAAAAAAAAAGGTGCTCTGAGCAGGGAAGGGATAAAGAAGTGAGTGTTTAATTTAACTTTTTTTACTGCTTTTTGACTGGCTGGCATCAGGGAGCTCTTCCTGAGGGAGCTGCTGGTGATTTCAGTTCTCCAGGAACTCCCAACCCCTACACCCTGGAGTTTAGGATAAGGCAGCTCCAAGAGAAGCACCAGATGGGTGAGGTGGCAGGAGAGTTGGAAGCTGGAATTATCCCAAAAAAGTTTCATATCCTGCCAGTGCTCCACCAAAACCAACACATTTCCCCAGAACACCTCACTCCCATCGAGGTGAGGAAGTGTTTTCCTATGGAAAAATATTCCATGTGACCAGATCCTACAAGAGGTCAGCTCAGGCCCCTGTAAAATTAATTTGGGTTCTTTGAAAGTGGGCATCCACAGGGACCAGGTAATTTTTTATTTGTTTTAACAAATAATTTGTTTGTTTTTACTTGAGGAAAGTCCCGTTGACTTTGGCTGAGCTCAGGTTTCAGCCCTAAGAGCAGACAGCCAGAAAACTCCAAATTGTGGAGTTAAATGTGCTGGGAAAATGGCTCTGGAGAAATGGGATGGGTAATTGTGGAGTGGGAGATTCTCTCTGGGGTTAGGAGTGAGAGGAAAGGAAGAAGCAGAAGGAGAAGACAGTGACATAAAAGGTCTGAAGAGCAAAGCCTGCTCCTTTATTTTGAATCCACGGGAATCAGTATCCCGGTAGTCTGATCTCTCATAGACCAATTTTGGATCAGCCTCAATTTCCTGAAAACCAAAAAATCCCATAGATTCCCAAACCCTCAGGAGAGGCTCTGGAATGGCAGGAGAGTGCAGTCTCAGCCTGTTGGTACCCAGGGTAAAGCTCAGATCCTGGTTGTGTCTGGAAGTTTGGGAATCCTCCTGTCCTAGTGGAATCCATGGAATCACCATCCTGGTGGGGGGAATCACCTCAATAATCTGGAGTTCTTCTCTCCCTGCCAGCAAAACAGGCGCCAGAGGGATTTCAAAACATGGCAGGGAAAAGGGATAAAAAGGAAGGAAAAAAGGGGAAAGAGGGAAACACAGGACGGGATCAGACACTCAAGGCTGGGTTTGGGACACGGCTCGGAGATGGATTTGTGTTCTCCATGACCAGGACACAGAGGGACAGGGAGATTCCAGAGCCCTGGGATGTTGTGTGGGGGAAGAACAGGAGGAAACTCCGCTGTCCCCATTTTTTATTATTATTTTTGTGCCCCTCTCCCCAAATTTTCAGCACGTCAGTCCCAAATTTCAATGAGAAAAAACTGGGGGATGCTGGTGGGGAAATGTTGGGGGGTTTCTGGCAACCCTTAGGGCATTTACAGGTTAACCATCCTAAAAACATGGAATATCCTGAGCTGGAAGGGATCCATCAGGTGCATCCATCCAACCCTTGGCCCTGCACAGTCACCCCAACAATCCCACCCTGGGCATCCCTGGGAGCTCCCAGAGCAGCCTTGGGAATGTGCCATTCCCTGGGCAGCCTGGGCAGTGCCCAGCACCCTCTGTGTGACAGTTCTGGAATATTCTTGTCCCCTGTGCCAAGGTCAGGATGGTTAATACAAGGGGAAACTTGGATGTCATGTTTGGACTTGGATATTTGTTATTTCTTATCTATTTACAGACTCTCAAGGTGAGAGCTCTGACCAGCAGGTCAGAGAGATGAGGTGAAATGGAGCACCTCTGACTCTTCCCAAGGTTATTTGAGTGTTAATTACCCAATAACGAGGTGACACCTACATTATTTATATTTCTGACCCAATGATGACCACCCCAGGCCCTCAATGTGCACCTTTTTTCACTCAATTGCAGAAAACCACCCAAACCCATCAAGGAGAAGGTGAAGGTGAAGAAGGACTCAGACCCCAAATCCTCCATCTTGACTCACATGTGTTGCTACACACCAAAATCCCAAAATCCAAGTTTCCAGAATTCCAATGTGTTTTTATTTTAATGTTTCTAGCAAAGAACTGTTATTCCTGTTCCCATTTCTGCCCCAATAATGACCACCCCAGGCCCACACACCAAAATCCCAAAATCTGAGTTTCCAGAATTCCAACGTGTTTTTATTTTAATATTCCTAGTAAATAACTATTATTCCTTCTCCTGTTTCTGACCCAATAATGACCACCCCAGGCCTGCAGTGGGGACCTTTTTCACCCAATTGCAGAAAAACACCCAAACCCATGAAAAATAGGGAAGAAGAAGCTGAAGAAGAACTCAGACAATGCCCCAATCCTCCATCTTAACTCACATGTGTTACAACACACCAAAATCCCAAAATCCAAGTTTCCAGAATTCCAACACCTCTGGATGAGGAATCTTTTCCTAAGTCCAACCTAACGCTCCCCTGACAGGGATAATGATTCCACCACTTCCCTGACATCCTCTTCCAATATTTTCAGTAGAAATATTTTTTTCCTAATATCCAATCTAAACCTCCCCTGGTGCAACTTTTCCCTCTTCCCCTGTTCCTTGTTCTGTGATCCAGAAGTGGCCAGAAGGATCTGCTACCCTCAAATTTAAAAAAAAAAAAAAATCAATAAAAATAGATAAAATTTTCAATAAATCTGTATTTAGATGTCATAAAATAATGTCCTGAAGGATTTTTGGCAGCTCAGTTGAAGTGTCTTTGGAAAACAAGATTACTTTGAACAGATGAGTTTAAAAAATTCAGCTCATGTGAATTCCCACTTCCAAATTTGGGATATCTTCCTTTTGCTTCTGCTGTAAATATTCCAAGAAAGTAGAGCATTTTCTCTGTTTCCTCCTCACGGTCCCAATTATTAAAACAGGATTAAAATATTGATTTATTACAGCTTTGAGAGTGATAAGGCTCCAGTGTTTTTATGTAATTCGGATCAAAGCTCCCTTTTTATCTCTGCTGCCAAGAGCTGGAATAGTCCTGAGTTGGAAATGTCTGCCAAAAGCACGGAGATTCCCAAACTGCTGCTGTCTCCCAGTGATCCAGGAAAAAGCAGCTTCCAAATGCTTCCTCTAGGCAGACAAAAATATCCAACTGCTCACAATTACCAACAACTTGAGGGAATTTTGGGATCTGCTACCCCAAAACCTCTCCCTAGACCTAAAGCTGGAGACATCAAAGCTTGGGCTGGCCTCAAGGCTTAAATTTCCAATTATTTTTAACTCCCACAGCTTTCATCTTTTAAGTTTGAGGGGGGGGGGAGGGGGGGGGGTTTATGTCTTTCTTTTCTCACACAAAGTGTCCCATAATGTGAATTATGTGACCTGGAGCAGCAGAACAAATCCGAGCAGAGGTTTCAGGTCACCCAGACCTCCAGACAACCTGCAAGTGGTAACAGCCTTTCATCACTTCCCCTTTTTCCTGCTGGAAGTGGGAATATTGCAGCCCACTGGAATTTGTGCTGCTTTCCCTACGGAGCAGCTGGTTTGGATCTGGAAGTTGTGTGGCTGCACTTGAGTTGGTGCTGAACCTGAGTTATTTTATCCCGCTGAGCTGTGCCATGGTTGAGCCATAAATTTTCCTGCTGGAAGGATTGTATCTGAAAATTTTAGGGAGAAGGAAGGAGGGGAAAGAAGGAGGGGAATGGACAGGAGAGAGAAGGGAAAGGAAAAAGAAAAACAATATCTGTGACACTTTTTTTTCTCCCCAGTATATTAACATTTTTCTTTCTTCTTTTTTTTTTTTTTCCTTGTAATGTTGAAAATAAAGGGAAAACAATTTTTTCTTTAGCCAGCCCATGAAAATATAACAGAGACACAGTGGTGGTTAATCTGAGCAATCTCATTTTTCCATTTCAATTGCTTCCCAGTGTGCCTCCAAGTGAGATGGGAAAGGGAAAGATCCTTCCAGAGGGAAGGCCCTGTCCAAGGTTCTAGCCCAGCTTCCCACCAGCAGCATTCCCTGATACCCTCACCCACATCCCAAACTTATGCTGAAGCCCCCTTGGGATCAGCTTCTGACCATAATTATGCAGTCAGACATTCCAACCCACCTGCAGGGAAAGAGGGAAGAGCCAGGAGCTGTGTTGGAGCCCCGGGCACTGAGAATTCCAGGATTTCTGTGCCCACAGGCACTGACCCCCAAGCAAACCCTGCACTGCCCTGAGCCCGTG
>VZUI01076123.1:0-14550 GCA_013401135.1 Cettia cetti
TGACGGGTGAGCGGGCTGCCAGATTAAAGTGTCTCGGGTGGATCTGGACTGGCAACACAAGGCTGAGTTATTTCTGGTTTGATGGGTCGAACTAGCTCCCCAGGTTTTGTTCTGGTCCTGTTTTTCCATTGTTGCCAAGCTGCAAAGAGGAGAAGGTTGAGCTGCAAGAACCTCTCTGGCATGCTACATTTGTTCTCCCAGGCTCCACGTGGCAGACAGCCTGGGGACAGCCACCATTTGGGTTTTATTTTGTTGGGGGGAAGCAGGTGATATCTTGCCTTTGTTGGTTAAACCATTTTCTTTTTGTACAATCATTTATTACTATTGCTGTGTTTCTTGCAAGCCTCTTTGGTAAATTGTGACTCAACTTCAATCTCCCTTAGTATTTATTTCTCCATTATAGAAAAGGAGAAGGCTTGAGTGGCCTTAATTTCCTAATTGAGTTTTTAACCTCCAGACAAGGTTCAAGAAAACACAAAGAACCTGGTGATTAATTTCAGCATTATTTAATCTCTGTACTAAGATACAACTACATAGTGGTGGAAAATAAAGGTTGAGCATCTCTCTTATTTAATTGAGAACTTACAGCAGTTCAAGAGCTTTGGAGAACATTGCATGCCTTAAAATAGATCTGCCTTGCACAAGTAAGTGTCATAATGCTTAAGTAAATCAATTACTCCAAAACCAGCTCTGAGTAACAGTTTAGTAGCCCTATGATCACCAAATATGTAAAAGGCATTCAGAGGCATTGTTCCTAAATATGTTTAATCCTTTTTTTTAGATATGAGATTATTTACTTCTGTGTCTTTACAGCAACTTTACTGACACTAATCTCCATTCTAGCTGCAAAGCTTTTGGACCCAGATTTGGGATGACACAAAATGGAAGTCAGGCTAAGTCTAGGCTGCAAATTTGAGCTCTTGCATTTTTCTGATATGGGGTAATAGTATTTAAATGATCTCCTTCATGAATTAATAAAAGTATTTCAAAAAATACCATTAATCTAGAAATTAATGGTATTTTTTTTGAAACATTTTGACATTTTTGTCAAAGGCTGGGTGCAACCATCAACACATGGTACTACAGCCCACAAATAGTAGGACATAATTTCTGAGTGCTAATTCATGCAAGTAGATGGGCTGCTCAAAAGGTGAAATGTTGTCTATCTCAGTGATAGAATAATCTTTAGCAATCATCATTCCAGAAAAAAAAACCCTATAAAAATTAGATTTGACACTGTTTCTACAGGTTCTGGGCTTAGGAATTGCAAGAAGAATCCATACTCACCTAGAGTTCATAGCACTCCTTATATTTTCACTTTAATGTGTCAGTGCTCTTCTTTCCCCAGGTCATTTTAAGAATGAATATGCCATGCATAATTCTCCTCTAAGCCTATTTCATTGGGAAACAATGGTGAAATGGCTTTGAAATAATGATGAATTGGGCATGTGGCACACGAATGTGTGCTTCGCCTGCAGTGCCTTGTGGACACTCTGTGTGTCTCTGAAGCAAATCTTACTCATATCCCATTATTATTCTTTTCAGCAAGGAACATCTCTTCTGCTAAGCATGGTACTCCTCACCCTGGGACCCTGTTATGTATTTTACAGCAATTCTGCTTTCTAGTTCTTTTCCCAACCATTTTTACCCCACATTCTAAAACTGGAAGGACCCTGATATGGGTCTGCTGCTGTTACTTGGTGGCTATGTCAGAGTTTCCTACCATGGCATGTCTCAACAGCAGAAAATGCACATTGCAACAGCATGGAGCTGTGGCTTATGGCCAATCAACTGTTACAATTACACTATTGCGTTGAGCTACTTTTGCATTTCTTGTTGAAGAAGCCTTTCGGAGGCCCTAACTATGTTTCATAACTTTTTCTGGTTTTACACGTCAGATGCATCTTAATCTCTTGCTTCTTCCCTTGCACAAGTTCTCCATGGAATTCTCTGGGAGATGCTGATGTGGACAGCAGAAAAATGGGCCCTTTATTGATGTGTACTGTTCCTTGAAGGTGTGTTCATAGGACACTGGTCAGGACACTGATGGGGCCTGGGTGCCCAATTTCTTTTCAACAGGGAATCAGTTCAAAACCCTGTGAGAATGCCTGCCCAACCTCTCAGATTCCTTTATAGGCTTTGTACAGCCAGAACATACAAACTATTTTGGGTTTTGTCAAGACTGAATCCTTTTGAAAGCTAATGGTTGAGAGCAAAGGTCCTGCTTTTGGCTTCTCAGGAATCATAAAAAAGATAATCTATTTACAGTACTAAATAATAAAATTTAAAAGTATGTGTGAAACTCTTCATAAACCACAGAATCCTAACAGTATAATCTTCAAATGCATTAATACACTTATCAGCAGAAAGCCAGTAATAACATACTCAAAAATGGAAAAAGCTGAAATAAAGAATCAGCCTTGGTAAAGTAGGAAAAAATTGAAAAGCCATAGGCCATATCTATTTTTATCTGGGTATATTAAAAATCCCTCATCTTCTTTATTCACTCTTGCTACAACTAAGAAGAAATTCGGTAACAGGATCTAAAAGACAGTGTCATGTAATGGATAGCACATTACTACATTAATGCTGATTGTGAACATATCTGTCTTTTATAGCTAAAAAACTGGGAGGCAAACATGGCACTCAAATCTTCCTGAGCTCAGCACAGTGCTCATCTTCACCAGCCACGTATCAAACAAGCACTGAGCAGATATTCCACTCTTCATTTGCAGTGCATGCTGTAATCTATAATCATAGTAATCCTGTAAGGCAGTGTCCCACAGCTGCCAAAGATTGATTAAAAAACTGGAAATATTACTTTTTTTCCCTTCCCAAATGATGCCCAAGGCAAAATGTGTTCCTTTGCCAGATACTTTCAGCTCTCTGTGAATTAGCTTCCCAGACGGGGTAACCAGACACATTTCTAAACTGGCATTAAAGGTGTAGCCTCTGGTTTTCAGTTTTTCAACCTGTTAAATACCTTCCAAATTTAGAGACTACACACTGTGGACCACTGCTGAGCAGCAAGGGAATAATCTGTCAAGGAACCCTTCAGGTCTCTCTTCATTTGGGTCACTTGTAGCTCTGGCTAGCATAGCTTGACAGACTAACACAGAAGTAGAGCAAGGACAGGACCATGCTTGGGTGATTTCTGCTACAATGCTGGTGAAAACAGCCTTTGAGCTGAAGTGATCTGTTTCCAAAAGGCAAACAAACCCAACATCTCAATGCAAAGACTGTTGTCATAGTTATCTTCAAACAATGCCACACTACTCTGAAATGCAATTCACTACTCAACAGCAGGGAAATTCAATGCCCTGTAAATGCTTCCTCTCTGCATCATACCACAATTAAATGTCATAAATATGTAAGAGCCAGTAGGGCATATAGAAAGGAATGCCCTTAGCAACACCGAGAGTTTCCTGCAAGCCAGGGACAAGGTAGAAAATGAAAGGTCAGCTCTTATGAAAGAAAGCAGAAGGAGATACAATCTCTTTAGGTGTGCAGGCCAAAGCCAAGGTTAGGAGGTGGGGGCACACAGTGGGGTTGGGCAGCTGGCTCTGAGCAGTGTTCTGATCCTGCTTTGAGCCACTGCTGCTGAGCACTGCTGTGAGCATCAGTGTGCCCCACGCAGAGCCCTGCAGACATGTCTGCCTCCGCTGCTCCACTGGGACTTTATCATTCACGCCATTAGGATCTGGAAGGAATCCATCCTACAGCTTTGGGCTCCAGTTGCTTATTTGTTATTTATTATTGTTTTTATTATGGTAGCCTTTAACGGCCCAAACATACAAAGGTACCACAGGGTTCAGCCTTGACGAGAAGCAGATGAGGAGGCAGACCCTGCCTATAGTAATAAAATGCAGAAAGCTGATGTAGCAATGCAAAAAGGCTTTTGTGTGGTTTCCTTCTCACTACCCTGTCTCTTGGTTCCTAGGGATGTAGGAGACAGAGTCCTGGTACTACTTTGCAGCATTACTGTTAGGAGGACATACTTTCAAGGCCGCAGAAACTTCAAGAAGCTTCTGCCTCCTTTGGCCAGGGCCAGAATCTGATAGTACTGCTGCATTCAGAGGCACCTTGTATTACCAAAAGGGGCTGTGATATTCACAGAGCTGCTGCTCACTCAAACATAATATGAGAGGTAGAGAGATCTGGTGCTAACCACTATTTATCCACAATTGCCTTGTTCATGCCAGGTTTTAAACTTCACACTTCAGCCGTTTTGTGGGGAGGAAGATTTTTACCAGAGCTCCGTTCACAATTCATATTCATGGCTCAATTTATGCTGAGGAATGTGTAAAAAGTTCTTCTCCCATATGCAGAAGTGTCTGAAGAGACCTTGCTCAACCGTAGCACTGAGTGCTATACCCCACTGCACAACAGAAGCTGAACGCAAAAAATTTCAGCAAACAAAATTACTCAGTTCAGGAAATTAGAAGCCTGCTAAAAGCAAGGAATGTAAAGGAAAATATTTTGCAACTCTAACTCTAGCTGTTTCTAGACAGATAAGCAGAGGATAGCCAAATTGAAATCCAGCTGAAACATCTGGACTAATTCTTCTGCAAAATGTCCCATAGAATTTTTATTCAAAACAAAGGCAGTACCCTTGACAGCCCAAAGCAATATAAAAGCAATGTGAGTCCATTGACTCAAGCCACCTACAGAACTAGTAATACCACTTCCCTCAGCGTTTTCATTACACCAAGAGGTTTCCCATTCAAATTCAGATCAGAGCCAACTCTGTTTTGCAGGTTAGCTCTGATGAAATTGTATCAGAGGAGATCTGATTTTGTATGGATTTCAATAACCCTCTTTAATTTTTTTTTTTGATGGAGGCAGAGACTGCCCTAAGTAATATACTTTTAAGAACTATTAATATTCATAATATAAATACAGAAGTGACAGATACATTTGTAATTGCACAGCCAGTCTGTGATATTGGCACAGCAGAAAATGTTTCAAACCTACGATACTGTCAGTAAGAATGACTGTAGTTAACCTGGGATTAGTTACTTCCTCTAAATTTGGAAATTGCTGAAATTACTCAGATTACCAGAACTGTTTGGGAACATTATATACACATACCACTTGTTCTATGTGCTGTTTGGGAATATTAACTAATGGCATATTATTTGGTCAGTTAGGTGATAGTTATGGACTATCACTAACTGTCAATTATTATATCAGAGACAGTTTTTCATCTAAATCTGATTAAAAGATCTGTTTTGTTTCCCAAGTTTACAGAATACAGCAGATGTGGATCTGAATGATGTTACCTTTTCTAATAGATACAGGTCACATGGTAGTGTGGTATTAATAAAGGTTTGGGCCAAGATTTTCACAAATGGGAGACTGATTTTACGATTCCACCATCCATATTTAGTGTTGGAACTCAACAACCTTTTTTCACAGAGCTCCAGCAGCTCCTATTGAAATCAGTGGGTGTCAGAGCTTTTGGAAGTTGAACCACCAATTCAAGAATCCCAAGGGAGAGTTAAGAGCCAAATTTTAATCTCCACATGTTTGAAAATCTGGGGATAAGATTCTGTGTGTACCAAGATTCCTGCCCACGTCAGGGAAGCCAGGATTTTTCTTTAATCTGGAACTGATTTATGAGAAAACCAGATTACCCTGAGAGGCACAACCAAAAGTGGGTGATATAGGCTCTTCCAGCACACAAAAGCATAAGTCATCCCAGACATGCCAGGAATTTTATAGAATAACTATTCTGCTATTTCAGATTTTTTTCTGACATTTTTGACTGGCTGGTAAGAATATTTATGTTTTTAATTTTGTTATATTCTGAGCATTCTTACACACATGAAAGTAAAAGACAATTTTTACCTGCAGGAGGACATGCTCCAAATCAATACTGTACATATGTGATGCAATGGGAAAATGCAGAGACTTTTCACAGCTTTTCAACTTCCACGACAGTTACATTACAGGCATGTTCAGGGATTGGAAATGCAGTTCAAGAGGTCTTGGAGCGTAATTGGTTTTTCTCTAATTACTATTATTGAATGTCCCTCAAAATAGCTTTCTAGAAAGCATTTCTGCAACTATCACAGGCAGGAACAGGGGCTTCTAGACAACAGAGATGTGAGGCAGGGAGTGACATGAAAGACCCAAAGCTGGTCTCTTGCCCTTCGCTCATCCCCTCCTCTTTGTGCCCATGGGGCACTCCAGAGATTCAGGTCTGCCTCCAGAGCTGCTGCTGTCAGCTGAGACTGCGCTGTGATCAGTATTTATCCACATTATATCCTTATGGATGTGAAACTCTGGAAGACAGGCAGATTCACTCCCTACCTGTGTCATCCAAACCAGTCACGCCCAGTCAGGCCAGCAGCAAGCCCTTTGGCTCCATCTGTGGTGAATCATGCCAGCGTGGAACCTGATTCTTCAGAAGAGATAACATTGTAGCTCAAATATTTAATAAACAAGGCTGGGCTTGAGCTTCCTCTGGGTAAAACCACACAGGGTCCCTTTCAGTTTCAGGAGGTGAGAACCAAAACGATACTCTGCCTCCAAACAAAAGCTCACTTTTATCAGTTTCCAGGATTTTCCTGATGCCAATGTTGTGGTTCTCATTTTTCCACAAAAACAGTGCTAGTAATGGAGCCATCTCTTGAAAACTTCCAGGATTTATAGCAACTGGCAGCATGTTCAATATGTAATTGTTTTTTGGAACAATCATAATCTTATTAGTTGCCAGTCTCCCCTACCAAGATAAATTTAAAGGAAATCAATCTGCTGACACTTCCCTGATAATTTTGGCAATTCTAACCTTTAAATTTAGCAGTTGTACTGAGTGTATACCTTGAGGGTGTGAAATCCTAAGAACTAAACAGTTAACTACTAGCAGTGAACAAAGACCATTCATTGGCAAAAGTCTTGACTTTGTCCAATCAGGATTACAGGAAGATATTGAAGCAACTTTGTCAACAAGTTCAATAAAAGATTTAATGCAATTATCTGGATGGGTAACAAACATCAGAACATAATTAGCAGAGAGAATTATTTTATACTGCTTCAAACAAGAAAAATGTTGAATCCCTGACCTTCTTCCCCAGGTCCTGTGGTGATAAAAGGAGGTTTCAAATCATAAATTATCTGCACTTCGGGACTGGTAAAGGTTTTGAGTTATCTGACTATGTTTACAAAGTACCCCTACTTGGTGTTAGCTGGATTTATTTCTTTAGTGGAAATTCAACTGGTCTGGCTGAATATCAAATGCTGAATAACTATTTCTGTTCTTGAAATTCTAATCTTTGAGAGAACAAAAATCTTGCAATCAAAAATCCAGTTTACCCAGTAACATTAGATTAGTAATGATACTGCCAGTAGTGACACCATTACTTATAGTGGTGATAAGGTATTACTTTGGTTGCACAGCCATACACATACAAATGAAGATCTGTTATAAGCTCTGAAACTGTTTATTTGCAAATTGGGCCCACTGAACACACACATGAATGTATGAATTGAAAACATAAACATAGAGGTTAGATGTGTCCAGAAAACTGAGAAGCATTTGTGTGGCACGGTCATGTGCCAAGCAATGTGTGCTCAGTGCAGCACAGATGCTCGTGTGCCATCACACCAGCTGTGCTCAGAGGGGTGAGCAGGTGTGGGGCTTCAGCCAGCCTGGAGAGACAGTCACATCTCAGAGGGGGAAACCCAACAGATTACTCAAGAGATTTACAGGTGAGTCAAAATGAGGGTTAACCTCTCCCAAGTGTCTAAATCCATGGCACTGAGTGGCTCCATCCAACCTGGTTTGCCAAGATTTGACAGAATACCGCAGTTACTGCTTGTTGCTATCTGGTCACTTCCTAACCTCTTTTCAGCTGTGCAATTATACAATGAATACACAACATCTGGTTTCTGTTTGAAGCATGCCTCATCAGTGTTTGAATGAGAGAATGTGTTGGTTGAACAGCTCTGGAAGGCTGATGCAGCAGACAACACTGCCTTTCCACTGATAGCTCTGGCATTCTCACAGCAGCCAGTGTGGTCACAATGGCATGCGGATGGCATTTGCTGATTGGAATTTATTGATACAACTCAGTAAAGAGGAGTCAATTTGAGAGTGCCCCCTCCTTACAATGGAATGTTTCACTAGCAGGAAATATCACATCCTCAGCCAGCCTGGATCCCACTACTGCAGGAGAGCAGGGGATGCTGCAACTGGCAGAGCTTGATGGCACTTTGCAAAATGGCTGAAGTTTGGTGGTAAGGAGGAGAAAACCGCCTGATTTTGTATTATATTCTCATTTCCCAGCATAGTTTGGGTCTTTTTTTCCTTTCCTAACTAATATAAAGGTACAGCTCCCTGTAGGTACTTTGAGGGGAAGATGCTACAAGCGCTGTTGAAACTAAAAGAGAGCTAAAGAAAAACAAGTATAAAATATCCATTAATATATCTGCGTTAGAAATTAAAGGAAAGTTCTGGTCATGAGAGGATGAGAGACAGAACTAGACTCTAATAAGAAAAGAGGAAAGAGGAAAGAAAAAAATCATGTCATTATGGGTAGGATTAGAAGATACAGCTGACTGCAAAAGCTGGAAACTAGACTTGAAAACTTTTCCCACCAACATTTTTCTGTCTCCTCCAGGAGATGGAAAACAGAGGCATTTTCTAAAGGATGGCTCTGGTTCTCTGGCTGCCTGATTACAATGGCAGCTCTGAATCCCAGATCTGTGACTTTAGGGTGACAGTCTGGAGCCTGAACTGGGCATTTATACACATTCTTCATAGCCTAGGGATAGGAAGCCCTTATTAAGACATTGGGATGTGGAAATATGGGCCCCTGCATTGGAATGCTACAACTCTGTGTATCCTCTATTGCTCCTGGTGGTACTACTAAGTGTCCCCTTCCCAGAGCTGCTTAGTCCAACTCCCAATCGAACTCATAAAGGCACATCCTTTAACCCAAGTTCATATCATGAATTGTAACATTGAAAATTATTTTTATCATCCTTCAGAACAAAATCATTACTTCCCATTTATAAATTTTGTCTTCTTCTTTCCTCCCCAATAAAAAATACATTTTCTACAAAGACAGAAATTATCCCCCAACACTTTAACTGAACAGCAGATTTCTACTCAAAAACCATAGACAGGCAATTTTTGTAGAACTGTTCTTCATTGACAGAAGAAATCCAGTGGTGTTTTCTTACCTTTCTAAAGCACATGAACTAATATTTTCTTTTATGATTCTTTCTTTACACAATTCACCATTAGAACCTGGATTTTGAACACTTGAAATCTTAATTGAATTTCCTCAGCTGAATTGAAATCACTGAAACTCTGTTCATTGTATAAATAATGCTGGAGAAAATCAATTCTGAACTAAGCACCAGTAACTATAATTAAGATTTATGTAGATCTTTTACAAAGTATTACACTTCAGGATTTAGTAGTTAAAAATACTGTTTATATCTCCAGACAAATTACAGAGCAGGAATTAATCTCAATCCATATTCTTATCCATTTAAGTGAGTGATGACAGGTACTATATAAACATCAACATGTGTAATAAACCGAGTTGGTTTTATTTCACTGATCTGACTGAAGAAGTCACTGTGCTGAAAGGTATTTTGAGAATCAGGCAAATACAGTCAATTGCCTGACTGGAATGAGTCTTGCTCACCCTTTGGAGTCTGCTCCTGACCGACCACATGTGCTAGTGAGGGATGAGCACTAGCAGCTGTTGAGCCACGCCACACAGCCAAGGCCCAGGTGTCTGCTGCTCTACTAGATTGTAAACTGTGGCCTGTTACTCAAAGGAATTTTTGTTTCAGGAGATTGCTCTGCCATGGCAGCTAAATCCCAGTTATGAATGAAAACATTCACCAAGTTCCTCTCGTGTCAGGTATTTTTTCCCTCCATTACATGTCCCATGCTAATTATAGAATTATCTGAAGGGCTTTCTAAGTGAAAATGACTGTAAAACACAGTTCAGTTTTGCAATTACATTTCCTCTTTCTATCCTGTGAGGCTAAAGATTAACTGATTTCCTTCTAACATGCTAGTTTTTTGATAACTCCACGATGTTTCCTAATCTCTGACTAACTTCCAACTGATGAGTAAGCTGCTGTAAAATAGGTAACAAAGTATCATGATGAAAAACTTTTCAACAAGAACAGTGAGGGAGAAAGGCAGAGGAACAGAGTACATAGAAACAACTCAGTTTTACTGTGATTCATAGGAATACCAGGCTAAGTTTTAACTACAGAAATACTTTTCATAATTTTTGATGACTTCTAACATATTTCAAAGTCTTAATGTTTCAAAACTTCCGTACTAACATCTTGGGAATTAAATGTTCTTGCTTTCATTTGAAAACATTTTACCAAGGGGGAAAAGAATGTTCAAAAATATAAAGAATCAATATTTAAATTTTTTCTTTGATAATTTGCAAAACATAACCACTTCTAAGTTGTCTTAGATTTGAGATATTTGCTTTCAGCATTTTGATATTTCGGAAAGAGAATATTGATTTCTGGGCAGAAAGTTGGCAACTGAACTTTAGGAACCAATGATGCACACAAGCCAACTATGGGGCAGTCTGCATGCTCATTTCATTACTAAATTCTGTCTTTCAGACTCTTCCCAGTACCAGTATCCAATAAAGAGCATTTTCTTCTACTTTTCCCCCTTGGAACTGTTGAGTATCCAAGGACAAAAACCAACACTGCTACCTTTCCCTGGCTGCTGCAGGACCATTGATGGAGGAGCTCTGAGGCAGCTCCCTGTGCTGGGCTGCTCTGCATGTCTGCTGCTCTCGGAGGGAATCACATCAACTGCATGCAGTACAAACTCTTCCAGGCTAATTAGAGAGCCCCACTGTGCCCGTGTTGATTACTCCATTGTTCCTCACAGCAGCAGCCAGTCTGATGCCCCAGGAAATGCTAGAGATGTGGTTCAAGTCCTATAAGCTCTTCAGAGTGTGAAAAGTAAATCTGACCTCTCCCAAAAGAGTTTGATCTTGTGCAAAGAAGCTGGCGCATATGCATATATTTCTGTCCTGAGATTATTTGGGTCCATCCTCTGCTGTGTGAGATGTGGAGCAGGGATACAGACCCAGTGCAAGAACAGTTGAACTCTGAAGGATGCAGTTGAAATGCTATGTGAGTTCAATGAATAATTTCTGGCAATTATGGATAGCGGTGGCCAATTAAGTAAAAGGGAGGGCAAAAAACATTATCATAAGCCCTGTACTGAGAAGGAACAAATATTCTCAGTAGACTAATAACAGCATTGCCTTGCACTGCAGCATCCTCATTAATTCTGTCAGTCTGTTCCTGGTAAATAGCGACCCAACACCCAAATGTTACTTGTGCCTGTGTTTTGCAGAATTGACTAAACTAGGTTTGACAAACACTCATTAATCCCATAACTGCCTTCCGTGACAGATCAGAGCATGCCCTGATTTGACTTACATTTGCTGTTGAAGATCACACACTGAGTCAGACACAAGTGGAATCCAGGAATCCTGCTTCTGTCTCCTGCATTACCCACCCAGAACTCCAGCTGGCAACTGATTTCATCAATCATTTCAGTTTTTAGGGGGTGCCAGTCACCAGACTGCAGGGTCCAGGAGGAAAAATTGCCTCAGTGCTTATGAAAACGGGAAGAACTGCATTCCCTGTGCATGGCCGTGGGTGCACACACACAGACTTTTTCAAGAAACTCCTCATGAGATTACAACCTCAGTCCTAAACAAAGAAGAAAGACAACTCTCTGCTGCACTGAGCATGGCTTGTTTCCTTAGAAAACTCAGTAGAGATATTTCAATAAATCTGTTTAGATGTTTTCAATTAATCTGCATTTTTCCAGACTTGCCAATTACTGTCCAGGTAGGAGCCATCATAGAAAAACTGCACAGGGTGCAATTAAAGACTAATTCTATTCAGATACACTGGGGACTTAAAGCTGTGCAGGTAATTGTAATTATTGCATTTCCTATATGTTTGTGTTTGACCTTGTAACCTAAATAACGACATCTTGCAAGCACAGATTTCATCAGCTGTCTACCTTCTGTGTTTCCAAAGTCTTAGGGATAAATTTCATCTTTCAAAATATATAAACTGCTTTCTGTCATCTTAAAATAGACAGTGGTTCTGCCAGAGAGATATGAAAAACAGATTATCACTTGGACCCTGTGGGGTTATTTCCAGTGTCATTTTTTTAGAATTGATTAATAAGGAAAGGAAGGTTAGGGGCAGTTGTATAACAAATGGTAGTTTTCTTCCTTTCTAATACGGGTATGCTATAGGAAGCAATAGACCACAGAAAATGGCTACCCCCTTTGATTTTACTGCAGATCTGGCCACAGGAAATGCTGCACATTTGGATCAAGCAGGATAAACAGCAAGGACTTCCTCTTTTGTGAAATCATCTCTAAGCAGCACCTCTCCCCAGGAAAATAGGTTTTCCACTTTACATAATGTTGCAGCAGCAGTGGTTTGTTCCTAAGTTTTTTCTGGGTAGGTTATGAACTTTACAGCTCTGACCACAGATCAGTTATTTATCATAACAGGAAAGATGAGACCAAAGATATTTCCTAACCTTCTCTTTGCAGATCAGAGAGAAGCAAGGCAACAAACATTAATGCTTCATAATCAACTGACAAAGATTATACAGAAATATGAATTCCTCTCTTCTAATCATATTTGGTGGAATTGATCTGTAATTTTAAACAGCAAGGAGCAAATCAATACACAGCTTCACTCAAATCTCTTCTCCAATGCAATATGATCAACCTTTCAAAAGTAGATATGCCAGTACAAAAATAATGCTTTTGTTTAAAGACAAACATGGAAGGCAGAAGAGAAATATCCCATTTTGGGAGAATACTCCTCCATTTGATATCTGTAACAGGTGTTTCCATGTATCCTGGCAGCATATAAAAAAATGAAAAATGTCTTTGAAGTACTATTGGAGACAAAAAGCTTTTCCTCATCTAATACATTTGCCCCTCAAGAATTGCCCCTTGGCATCAGTGAGCCTGAAAACACTGAAATCTAGGGCAGTTCTAACATATTTTGTATACTGCAGCAGAAAATTAATAACTGTTGGAAAGTGTGTTCCTACTTTATAGTGCCATATGACAAGTTGCACATAGCTAGGATTGCTCAAGTTACTGCACCACAAACCTGAAGTGCAGAGTATTTCATACAGGACCAGATTGCAGAACTTAACCACAGGCCTGCAATGTGCTGGTGCAGAGCTGCGCTTCTGGAGGGGGAGCTGGGACAGATACCAACCTCTCCAAAGCTAATTCAGAGCAGTCACCAACAAGCATGCTTACAAGGAAAAGATTTAAGAAATGAGGGATTAGTCACAAGTACCAAAACTTTTACACCAGCCACCTTGGAGGAATAGTGTTGAGTCCCTCTTCAAACACTACTCCACATTGTCACACACATCTACTGCTCCAGTTCGTGATGCAAACCTGGAGTGAGCACCTTCACTCCACATTTGTCAGTAAAAGTGTCTGTTCCTGTTACGTTTGTCCTACGTCTAGGCAGCATTCTGCAACCAGTCCTGGAGACTTCAGGGTCATGCTTTTCCAGCTAGCACTGTGTTCAGGTGCCTTCAGCCTGCTTCAATAGGTTGATTCTGCCATGTTACTTGAGTATGCTGGTCATCACAAAATCAATAGAAAAAGGAAAATCAACCACAGTCCTTTGCAGCTCAGGAGACTGCCTTGGGAAGATCTTTCCTACTCATCCTAGGTGACAGAAATGCATGCAGTCAGGCAAGCAAAGGATGTGAATGTCATTGGTCACACTACAGAAGATACATCTGATCAAAAGAATGAAGTCATGAGGCTCAAGCATAGGCTTCAGTAAACTTTGGATCAGATTCCATATGAATTGGTTTTGTTTTGACATCAGTTGGACACTTCCTAGTTCTAAGGAAGAACTGAGCCTGAACACACAAACAGGACTCAGCATGTTGGAACTGCAAACCATACAAAGAAATCCTGCAAGCCTGAATTTGCTGAGGCCTGCCTCAGAAAGAAACGTGGGTGATCTACAGTTTATGAGGCATAAACCACAGGCTGCTGGCTGTAAAGAACACACTGCTACTTCTCCATGCCTATGCATCAGACAACACAGAGATATTGAAACACTATCTTGACTTTAATTCAAAACAATACCCAACTCAACAAAAGGTTTCCAACTGTTTCCTTGCTGGAAACAACATAAAGAGAATATATGCAATTAGCACTTAAAAAAACCATTGAGTAGCTCCAAGCCACCTCACCAGTGTATCTCAAGTAAGATTAACACTTCCAGATTGGGAAGTATGGTTATTATGAGCCTGCCACTGAACTTAGTGCTTTGTTCCTGCAGCCAAAGCTAGCCTTAAAGGCTGTGGCCATCCTGCTGTGCTTAGAAAATCCTTTGTAATTAAGATAGATAGATAGATAGATAGATAGATAGATAGCTGGATAGATAGATAGATAGATAGATAGATAGATAGATAGATAGATAGATAGATAGATAGATAGATAGATAGACAGACAG